>SZWC01002432.1:198703-225169 GCA_023375785.1 Penium margaritaceum
TGGTGGTGTTGGTGTTGGTGGTGGTGGTGTTGGTGTTGGTGGTGGTGGTGTTGGTGTTGGTGGTGGTGGTGCAGCTGCTTCAAGCCATAGCGGTGGTCCTGGCCATGTGGCAGGGGGAGGTGCGGAGCGAAGTCAACCGGGCGCTGCAGTCGGTTTCAGAGGGGCGGGGTCTTTGTGTCCAGAGCTGAGACAGGGACGGCGGTTTGAAGGGGACGCCGCCGACAGGAACGAGGTTCCGTTTCACGAGGACGAGGGAGGGCGGGGGAGTGCAGGGAAGGAAGCTGCGGTGTTGAGGGAAGGTGGGGGTGCGGCAGACGCGTCGTGGATAGGTGGAGTTGCGGCACCAGAGCATTCAGGTGGGGGGATTATCCTGTCCCCTCCTCTGGTGAAATCAGTGAGAGACCAAGGAAAAGTCGGAGGTGAAGAAAGAGGAGGGAAAGAGGGGAGCGGAGCAGGGGGGAAAGAGGTAGGAGGAGTGGGGGAAGGAGGTGTAGGGGGAGGCGGAGCAGGAGGAGGCGGTGCAGGGGACAGCAGTGCGGGCAAGGACGGGCAGAGACGGCACAGTGGCATAGCAGCGGCCATTGAGAGTTTGATAGCAAACACGGCAGCACGTCGGCGCAAGTCCATGGGGGAAGAGGGAGGCGTTGGTTCTGCTGGTGCTTCTGTCTCGGCCGCTGCATCAGGAAGAGGAAGTGGAGGAGGAGGGGTGGAAGGAGGAGGAGCAAAGCCGGCAGAAGTAGCAATGGCTGCAGTAGCAGCAGCAGAAAGACTCATGCCACCTCCCCCGGGGGGACAGGCGCAAGCCCGAGAGTCTACCGGTGCAGGAGCTGCAGCAGATCGTCGCAGTAGCCTTGGTTTTGCGGCAGCAGCCATGCAAGATCAAGGGAGGGAAGGTTCTGGCAAAGATGTCAAGAGAGGGGATGCGAAGGAGGAGACGAGGGAAGAGGGTGGTGGCGGGGCTCTCCTGTCGTGGCCAGGCAGGGTGGAAGTTTCTAGGGATGGGGAGGCGGTGGATGAGGGGCCGGGCTTTTCTCTCACCCAGGCTCAGTCGCAGTTTGTGGAGTACGACACGGAGGATGGGAAGCACGAGGAGATGATGCAACTGGTGCAGCAGCGCATTGCTGCGACAGCAAAGGCAGCAAGGACGATAGCAGTAGAGGTCCAAGCAGGAAAGGGATTGGCGACTGGAGGGAGGGCGGCAAGTGCCTGTGGTAGTGGCCGCTACAGCGGCGGTGGCAGTGGTGCACTCGGTGGAGCGAGGGAGGAACGAGCACCAGGCGCTTCTGCGGCCTGTGGCGCGGCCCTGAGGGGGTTGCTTTCCGCAGCCGATCAGAACGCTGCTTTCGGAGACTCCATGGAGGACGAGGACTGAGGTTGAGTGAGGGCCAGCGTATCAAAGCGTGTGACTGTGGGGCCTCCAAAATTTTGGACTCCCATCTTTGTGCATAGCCCGCTCGAGCTGTCTTATGCTCTACAATTTGGCATTGCCTTCACTGCTTGTGATGGTGCCTATCTTTGAGGGGGCTGCTCTCTGCTACCTATCACAACGCTTCTCTGAGGGACAGCAGTGGAGAACTGGGCACAATCGCGGCGGTGTGTGAGAATGAGAGACTGCGAATGACAGACACACACACGCCATGGAAAGTAAAACAACAGTGCAAAGCACTCAAAGCCCTGAGTCCCTGCCACTGTCAAAGCCTGGAAGTCTCCCAAACTCGTGTCCATCCATGTGCAGCATGCATGCCTCCACCCCATCCTCCTCTCATTTCTGTCAGCATTACACACTGTACTACTCAGACGCGTAGACGGCTACCCACGTCTTGAAGAACAGCCAACACGTGAATGCCTGTTATTGTGCACTCGTTCCTACTTGTTTGGGCGGGACACGATGGTCCGGAAATTGTCCGTGCACTCACTAGTGAGGTCCTGTGAGAAGAGAGCCCTCAATGAAAATGGAAGTGAAGCCGCCATCCGATGTCGGGGTTGAGCTTCCGACTTCACCCAGGTGGCTTGTTCTTGCTGTGAGGAATATCAACACAATTGTGATGACTAGGTTGAGCCACTTTGAGACTCTTTTGTTTGACTCTTATCCCTTGTAGAATTTTCCCTGTGAGAGGACTGTTGCTTTGAAACAGTTTATTTTGCCTATGTAGCATAGGATATGGAGTCTGTGCCAGCATATAGCCATCCGAAGTGGAGTATTTTTCACTTTGCATGCACTGGTTCAGACGGCTTGGCATTCGGATGACCGAGTGCTGAGCTATGCGCAAAAATGTTGCTTCACAATCATCTGGTCATGTCAGTCTGCACCGACAGGAGCGACGCATCATGCATTGCACTTCTGTCTGTTGTACATATGCATGTTCACGTTCTCATTGTTGCTCTCTCGCTTGTACATTCGTTCACTCAGAGCTATTTCACTCCACACTTGTCTGTTGCACGTCCTCCTTGTCGCGTCTCTCTCGTGCTGTCGCCGTGCTGATGGCCATCAGTATCTGAATCTTGTCAGTGCTGATGGGCACCCACCAGCTAGAGAACAGAGACAACACCTATGAATTCCATAGACAGTGAGATAGTGAGCCTGCCTTTTCGCTGTTCAACATGGCGGATATGCAATACAACTGCGCATGTGGGTGTGCAGCTGCACACCTTTCGCACCGTTGGTGTTTTCATCGGTGTTTCCCTTCCGTGCTGGTGTTTTTCTCCCTTGCTTGGCCTAACCTATGGCAGCCATTAGATGAAATCTAAACACATTAGGCGGCGGTCCTCTTAGCAACCGCTCCACCCAATTCTGCCAATAGACCCCATCGCTGCCGCTACTACAGCAGGTTTTGCAGCAGCGATCACAGCACCAGCAGCTGCGGCTGGGCCTCACTGTCCGTCACAGCCGCAGTAGTAGGAGCATCGGCAGCCGTACTAGGAGCAACTATGGCAGTGGCAGCAGCACCTCCAACAGCAGTGCGGCTCACGCCACTGGTGGTGGCACTGCTTCAACTTCGACGCCGTCCACTCCTGCGCAACCGCACCCAGCAGCTATTGCAACACCACCAGCTGTGGCTGGGCCTTCAACTTCGACCCCGCCCACTCCTGCGCAGCCGCACCCAGCAGCTATTGCAGCACCACCAGCAGTGGCTGGAACTCAATGGCCGTCATAGCCGTTGTAGGAGCAGCTACGGCAGCTGCAGCAGCACTTCTAGCAGCAGCACGACTCATGCCACTTGTGGTGGCACTGCTGCAACTTCGACGCCGCCCACTCTTGCGTAGCCGCACCCAACAGCACCCTTGCTTATGCAGCACGGTGCTATCAACTCAGCTGCCACGAGGTGCTGTCCCTCAGCATCGTGCATACTTCGTACCACTACATGCTGTCCATCTTGCACCACAGGTGCAGCTTCTCACTTGTAGCACTGCAACAGTCTGCCACGTGACTCTGACACGGCTGCAAGACGGACGAGGTGTGGGCTGCGTATTGGTTGCCTTCAAACGGTCGCGCCCCCCTCTCACAAACACCAACGTCAGCTGCTGTCTGCTTGCAACGCGGGCGCACTCAGAGCACACCGGAGTCAGCCTCGTTTTTTGCTGTGAGGAGCGTGAGGCACTGCCCCACACCCGGTGGCGCTACACTTCCGACACCGGGCCCATAGCAATGTCGAGTGCTACACCATCAACGCGAGCACCTCCACGGCCTGACATAGTAAGGAATTCACCACTCCCAAGCCAGCATAGCGGTCACGACCCTGGTAGTGCATCAGCTGTAGGCTTCAACTCTCGCACTACCAAAGAAGCGCACCATCATTTGTGGAAAGTCGTCTTGGATGCCGAATATAGAAATTCTCCGCCTGATGCCGCGCTTGAGGCCAAAAATGTAGTGGAAACAAAGTTCATTGGGAGCATGGTCACTACCGGTGATGATTTCATATAAATTCTTGGTGTACTCTATTAGCTACTGAGCTAACCACCTAAAGCAAAAAAGCCATGAAACCGAAAAGCTCACAAAGGTTTTTACACCTTCTTCCTTTGTTGACATGTGTCATGCACCCCAAACTTAATCAGGCATATACTTCACATTCAAGAGTACTAACACTTTAGCATGATATCTCAAGAAGAGTTCAAGCTGTCAATTCGCAAGAGAGCATCAAGCAAGGGTTAATTGATCAGCATGCAAGACAAGTCATTTTATACTTGTCTGTCCAGTCTTAAAACTCAAAAGCACATTCCTAGGAAGTGGCCTGAACCAACCACATCACTTATAGACTTGCGCTGTGGGCTTGACACATAAGCATCCTAGTGTCAAGGTGACCGACCAACCATGTAGCGACCAAGAAGCTAAGGACTTTCTTTCATGGAAGATTCCATAGCAAGCAAGATATGCATGGGACCAAGATCAAACTCATGATCTCTCACTTGGCCAAATCAACAAAATGACAAAGGCAACCACTCACCCACATGGTGTACTCACAGGTCATATCTCACATAAGACAGAGCATAGTTGAGTCACACTACAACGGATCCAGGGGTCATACCTCGACAAGGGGCAAAGCATTCCCGATCCGTCCTATGACACTGAACAAGGGGCAAAAACATTCAACAAATCTCTCCCTTGCACCTTGCGTCAGTGACCATCATCATTCGTCATCACTTGCGTTAACCATGCCCATACCTTGCCTTCCCGCCTGGTGGAGATCCTTGTCTAGCGGCTTTGTAAGCATGAAAGCCCGGTACAGGTTGGTACCAACGTACTCGAGTTCCACTGTTTACTTGTAGACCAAGTCCCGAGCAAAGTTGTGGCGGATATCGATGTGCTTTGTGCGCCTGTACAGGACGGGGTTCTTGGACATGTCAATCGCGCTCATGTGCCTGGCATTGCCACGAATTGCCTAGCATTGCCAGGCATTGCGCAAGCATTGCCCAGGCATTGCTAGGTATTGCCTAGCATTGCGAGGCATTTCTAGGCATTGCCAGGCATTACCCAGGCATTGCGAGGCATTTCCAGGCATTACCTAGGCATTGCCAGGCATTGCCAAGGTGCGAGGCATTGCCCAGGCATTGCCAGGCATTGTCCAGGCATTGCCAAGCATTGTCCAGACATTGCCAGGCATTGCAACACATTGCCCAGGCATTGCCAAGAATTTCCAGACAGTGCCTAGGCATTGCTAGGCA
The DNA here is from genome assembly GCA_023375785.1 of Penium margaritaceum. Taxonomy (NCBI): domain Eukaryota; kingdom Viridiplantae; phylum Streptophyta; class Zygnematophyceae; order Desmidiales; family Peniaceae; genus Penium; species Penium margaritaceum. The sequence continues at coordinate 203,864 of SZWC01002432.1, forward strand.
TTGCCTAGCATTGCAAGGCATTGCCCATGCATTGCAAGGCATTGCCCAGCCACTGCCAGGCATTGCCCAAGCATTGACAGGCATTTTCCAGGCATTGCGAGGCATTGTCAGGCATTGCTAGACATTTCCCAAGCATTGCTAGGCATTGCCCCAGCGTTGCCACGCTTTACGCAGGCATTGCTTGTCATTCCAAGGCATTTCCCAGGCATTACCAGGCATTGCCAGGCAGTGCCCAGGCATTGCTCAAGCAATGCCAGGCATTGCTCAAGCAATGCCAGGCATTGCCAGGCATTTCCCAGCCATTGCCAAGCGTTGCCAAGCATTGCCAGGCATTGCCCAGGTATGCCAGGCATTGCCTAGCAAAGCCAGGCATTGCCGAGGCATTGTCCAGGCATTGCCAAGCGTTTCCAGGCATTGCCTAGGCATTGCTAGGCATTTCCAGGCATTGTCCAAGCATTGCCCGACATTTCCAGGCATTGCCTAGGCATTGCCAGGCATTGCCCAGGCATTGCCCAGGCATTGCCCAGGCATTGCTAGGCATTTCTAGGCATTGCCCAGGCATTGCCAGGCATTGCCCAAGCATTGGCAGGCATTGTCCAGGCAGTGCAAGGCATTACCAGGTATTGCTAGGCATTCCCAGACATTGCCGGGCATTGTTAGGCATTGCATAGGAATTTCCAGGCAATCCGTAGGCATTGCTAGGCATTTCCTGGCATTGTCAGGCATTGCCCAAGCATTGCCAGGCATTGCCACGCATTGCAAGGCATTGCCACGCATTGCCCAAGCATTGGTAGGAATTGCCAGGCATTGCCAGGCATTGCTAGGCACTGTCCAGGCATTCCCAGGCATTGCCCAGGCATTCCCTGACATTGCCCAGGCATTGCCATACATTTTCCAGGCATTGCTACGCATTGCCAATCATTGCCCAGGCATTGCCCAAGCATTGCCAGGCATTGCCAGGCAGTGCCTAGGAATTTCCAGGCATTGCCCAGCATTGACAGGCATTGCCTAGGCATTTCCGGGCATTGAGAGGCATTGCCCAGGCTTTGTCCAGGCATTGCCAAGCATTGTCAAGGCATTGCCCAGGCGTTGCCAGGAATTGCCTAGCATTGCAAGGCATTCCCCAGGCATTGCAAGGAATTGCGTAGCATTGCCAGGCATTGCGTAGCATCACCAAACGTAGCCTAGGCATTGCCAGGCATTGCTAGGCTTTGCGGGCATTGCCCGACATTGCCCAGGTAATGCCAGGCATTGCCTAGCATTGCTAGGCATTGCCCAGGCATTGCCTGGCGATCCCTAGCATTGCCGGGCATTGCCCAGGCATTTCCCAGGCATTGCCACGCATTGTCAAGGCATTGCCATGGATTGCGTAGGAATTGCCAGGCATTGTACACACATTGCCAGCCATTTCCAGGTGTTGCCCAGGCATTGCGAGGCATTGCTCGCATTTTCCAGGCATTGCCAGGCATTACCTAGGCATTGCCAGGCACCTCCCAGGCATTGCCTAGCATTGCCTTGCATTGCCCAGGCATTGTGAGGCATTGCCTAGCCTTGCCAGGCACCGCCCAAGCATTGCTAGGCATTTCTACGCATTGTGCGGACATTGCCAGGCATTACGGAGCATTGTCCAGGCATTGCCAGGCATTGCCCAGGCATTGTCAGGCATTGCCCAGGCATTGCCAGGCATTGTCTAGGCATTGCCAGGCATTGTCCAGGAATTGCCAGGCATTGCCAGGCATTCCCCAGGCATTGCTAGGCATTGCCCACGCATTGCCAGGCATTGTCCAAGCATTGCGAGGGATTGCTAGGCATTGTCCAGGCATTGCCACACATTTTCCCGGGCATTGCAAGGCATTGCCCAAGCATTTCCAGGCATTGCCTAGCATTGCCACGCATTGCCCAGGCATTGCCCTAGCATTGCCAGGCATTGCCAGGAATTGCGAGGCATTGCCGAGGCATTGCTTCGCATTTCCTAGCATTGCCACGCATTGCCTAGGCATTGTAGGCATTGCCCAGGCATTTCCAGGCATTGTCTAGGCATTGCCATGCATTGCCCACGTATTTCCAGGCATTTCCAGGAATTGTCCAGGCATTGCCACACATTTCCAGGCATTGCCCAGGCATTGCCAGTTGGAAAACCAAGGACTCCAACAAGAGTTAATTACAGTTCTCAATAACGGTTCAGGTCCAAGACCGAACCACCTTGAGCTAACGGCTCCTCGGCTGCCTAGACCGTTGAGTTCCGACTGTCAAGTTATCCCCTAAAAACTTGACACATGTCACTCGCGTCCCGCCAGCAAAAAGAAGCCGTTGCTTTGCTACTTTGTCTTTTTTTGCTGTATAAACGGAGGATGTTCATTCCCTTTGAGTTAACTCAGAACAGTTATGCTTATCCTGTTCACCTTTGGTTCCGCGGCTTCACCATTGTGTCTTTGCTCTGCTCGCTCTTTACTCGCTCTGACCTCGCCATCCACTCTCACCTCATGCCTTGTCACTTTGTCACTCTCAAGTCTTCACTCAACTCCCATCAACTCATTACTTTTACTCAACCTCAACTTTCTCTCGCTGACTGCCTGTCTACCTTGCTCATCCTTCCTGACATCACGTCTCTTCGAGCTTCCGCGCCTAACTTCTTGCTACATCTTATGCCTTCCTCCTTTCGTCATCTTTTTGACGTGCCCCACTCCTTTTGCATGCCTTCTTGCTTCTGACTGCTTCTGTGACTATCGTCTCCCCCCGCTGCATTCTTTTGACATGGTATCAGAGCATCAGGCAACATCACGTCGTGTCCCGTGACCTAGTCATCGCTTCACTGCTGCAATCTCTGCACTCTCCTGTGCAACATTCATCTGTTGTCGCCGCTGCCGCCTCACACCACTGGACTTCATCAGCAGATGACATCAGCAGCACTGCTCCGATTGCTCCTCAAGCTAAACTGACTTCTCGTCACCATGCTCAAGCCCTACGTCCGGTCCGAGCCCATGGCCAAAATTTGGTGACTCGTCGTCAAAACAACAGTAAGCAGCTCTTGAGCCGCCACCTATCGTCATCTTCCTTGAAGCTTCCTGTCGCCCGCAATCCTGCTCATCTACCTTCCTGCAACTACCACAAGTGTCCTTGTCTGCCTCATCTACTTCACCTGCACCATCCGCAGCAGCCTCATCGTTTTTGCTGCCTTCCTCCAAAGCTGTCCTCTTGCATCATCCTCCCCTCGTTGTCAGCAACAGCAGATTGCCATCCACATTCAGGACATCGCACACCACCAGTCTTCCTGCTCATGTTTTGAGCCAACTGGGGAACAAGCCTTCACTCTCCTGACATCGGCGGACACTCTGCTGATCTCACGACTTCTCCTGCTGCAGCCAACTTCCTCTCACTGTCAGGATATCAGACACGACCAGTCTTCCTGCCTGTCGGTCTCGGGCCAGCTGGAGAACAAGCCGTTACTCTCCTGACATCAGAGCAGCTGGCTGCCTCACTCGCGCCTACTGTCAATCCCTTTACTTCCTCTCAGCCTCCTTCTGCTGTTGCTGCTCCACCAATTTCATCTCCTCCTCTCTCATTGCCACCTTCATCCTCCTCAGCTTCCTCCTCATCACCGTTGCACATTTGCCTCATCGTCCACTAGCATCAGCTTCATCTTAGCTTCCTCTGCCTCCTTCAGTCTGCTTCTACATCAGCTTCACCTGCATCATCATCAACGTCATTGTTGCTCCACTCATTGCGTCACAGCGTACGTGGTTTCACCCCTGCCCCCACTCCATCAATATCATTCCGCTGCCTGTCATCCGCTTTCGTCATCCACTCAGTACAAGGATCCACCCGGTCGCATCGCCATTCTTGCGACGGCCTACGCCCACGCCAAAACTTCCAAAGCGCACACGGTTTGCCTCTGCGCCCATCTTTCATCATCGGCTTCCGCCTCATCATCAGCAATCACTAGCATCTTTGGCCAGCACAAGGACCTGCATGAGCTAGCTGCCCGCTTCGCAGCAGCCTGCACCCACGCCAGTAGCAGATTTCTAGCGGCGCGTCGGCTCTCGCCCTCCCCTTGCCGCATTCTACTCCTCTATTCTGCAGTGCACGATGTTTCGTTCTTGCGCCCACCCCATCAAGATCATTCTGCTGTCTGCCATCCTCTTTTGTCATCCGCTCGGCACAAGGATCCACCTGGTCGCATTGCCATTCTTGCGACGACCCGCGCCCACGCCGAAACGTCCGTAGCGCACACGGCTCGCCCCTGCGCCCACAGTTTTAATATCATCTTCCTCCGCCATCACCAGCAGCTTTAGCATCTGTGGCCAGTACAAGGACCTGAACGTGCCAACTGCCCATCTCGCGGTGACCTGCGTCCATGCCAAAATCTCTACAGCAATGGCCAGCCCCTGAAGAAACTGTCCAACCCTCGAGGAAGATGGGAGTAACATCTACGGCTGGTCTCACACTCTACTGACAATCACCAGCACCATCTTCATCAATGAATACCATGTATCAGACTTCCTCCTTGGCGCTTACAAACATCAACGTATTCCACGACAGCCTCACCACCTCTACCACACAACCTTCCTGCTAATCTGGGGGCACCTCTTCAACCTTGTTGACATATCCTTGCACCATCTTCGAGAAAACGGAATAAATGTACCAGAGATCTGGTTTAGTTTGCAACAAGAAGCATGGAAACGACGGTGGATCACGCTCATATGCTGAGACAATCCTGAGTTTCCCTCCCTTCCAAAGGAACTAAGTGATAGACCATTCCTCAAAATTGATCTGTTGGATCCTGAGGAAGAGGAGGAGGAAGAAGTGGAAGAACCAGTCTCGGAGGACCTCGCACCACATCCACACCCCCCTGCAGAAATCTCCCAAGGACATGGTGCTGAGATCCACCTCAAGGAAGTAAGCAACATCAAGGAGTGACAACCAAAAATCTACACTTATCTCTATCCAGAGCTTGTTGATGTTTTTACAACCACCAATGTCCTCCTTGGTAGACCCAAGTATCTCGGCAAACGCTGCTCCCTTGTAGAGATGGCCAGGAAACAGAACAACCTCAACCGAGGAATCAGAACCTGGCTGCGATTCTTCATGAGCAAAGATCTCCGTTCCTTACTCACCGCTCATCCACAAGATCTTGGAGCCATGTGGAAGAATCTCCTCGAGCACTGCAATGGCCACCTTCCTGCCAATTGGGAGAAGTACTACTACTAACTCTTGTGGGACTCAAGGGATCTGTTGGAAAACCAAGGACTCCGCCAAGAGTTAATTCAAGTTCTCAATAACGGCTCAGGCCCAAGACCGAACCACCTTGACCTAATGGCTCCTTGGCCGCCTAGACCGTTGAGTTCTGATGGTCAAGTTATCCCCTAATAACGTGGCACATGTCACTTGCGTCCGACTAGCAAAGAAAAGCTGTTGCTTTGCTATTTTGTCTTTTTCTGCTGTATAAACGGAGAATGTTCATTCCCTCCGAGATAACCCAGAAAAGTTCTGCTCATCCTGTTCGCCTTTGGTTCCGTGACTTTGCCGCCGTGTCTTCGCTCTGGTCCCTCTTCGCTCGCTCTGACCTCGTCATCCACTCTCAGCTCATGCCTTCTCGCTCCGTCACTCTCAAGCCTTCGCTCAACTCCCATCAACTCATTACTCTTACTCAACCTCAACTTTCTCTCACTGACTGCCTGTCTACCGTGCCCCTCCTTCCTGACATCACGTCTCTTCGCGCTTCCGTGCCTAACTTCTCGCTACATCTCATGCCTTCCTCCTTTCGTCATCTATTTTGACGTGCCCCGATCCTTCCGCGTGCCTTCTTGATTCTCACTGCTTCTGCCACTACCGTCTCCCCCCGCCGCATTATTATGACATTGCCAAGCATTACTTAACCATTTTCCAAGCATTGCCAAGCATTGGTAGGCATTGCCAAGCATTGTCCAGGCATTGCCTAGCATTTCCTGGCATCGCCCAAGCATTGCTAGGCATTGTCGAGTATTGCCCAAGCATTGCCAGGTATTGCCTAGCATTGCCAGGCATTACCTAGCATAACCCAGGCATTTCCAAGCATTGCTGAGGCATTGCCAGGCCTTGCCAAGACATTGCCAGGCATTGTCAAGCATTGCCAGGCATTACGCAGGCAGTGCCAGGCATTACCCACGCATTGCCAGGCATTGCTAGGCATTGTGCAGGCATTGCCAGGCATTGTCCAGGCATTGCTGGGCATTGTCCAGACATTGCCACACATTGCTAGGCATTGTCCACGCATTGCCAGGCATTGCCCAGGCATTGCTAGGCATTGCCAGGTATTGCCTAGCTTTGCAAGGTATTGCCAGGCATTGCCCAGGCATTGCCAGGCATTACCCAAGCATTGCCAAGCATTGTCCACGTACTCCTAGGAATTGTCGAGGCATTGCAAGGCATTGTCAGGCATTTTTCAGGCATTGCCAGGCATGGCCCCGGCACTGCCAGGCACTGCCCAGGCATTGCCAGACATTACAAGGCATAGACCAGGCATTGCAAGGCATTCCCTACCATTGCCAGGTATTGCCCAGGCATTGTCTAGGCATTGCCAGGAATTGCCAAGCATTGTCCAGGCATTGCTAGGCATTGCCCAGGCATTGCGAGGCATTTCCAGGCATTACCTAGCATTATCAAAGTTTTGCTAGGCATTTCTTGGCATTGCCAAGCATTGCCCAGGCATTGCCAGGAATTGCGCAGGCATTGTGAGGCATTGCCAGGCATTGTCCAGGCATTGTGAGGCATTGCCAGTCATTGCCAAGCATTGTCCAGGCATTTCCAGGCATTGCTAGGCATTGCATATGCATTGCCAGATAATCCCCAGGCATTGCTAGGCATTGCCTAGCATTGCCAAGCATTGCCCAGGCATTGCCAAGCATGGCCTAGGCATTTGTAGGCATTGCTAGGCATTGCATAGGCATTGCTAGATAATCCCCAGGCATTGCCAGTCATTGCCTAGCCGTGCCAAGCATTGCCAGGCTCTGTCAAGCATTGCCAGGCATTGCAAGGCTTTGCCCATGCATTAGCAGGCATTGCAGACATTGCCAGGCATTGTCGAGGAATTGCCAGGCATTGCCTAGCATTGCCGGGCATTGCCCAGGCGTTGTGAGGTATTGGCCAGGCATTGCAAGACATTGTCGAGGCATTGCCAGGAATTGCCATGCATTGCCGATGTATTGCCAGGCATTGCCAGGCATTGCCCAAGGATTTCCAGTCATCGCCCAGGCATTGCCAGACATTGCCAGGCATTGCCCGGCATTGCCGAAGCATTGCCAGGCTGTAGCGGGAGGGCCGGTTTGGCCCTCCCTCCTCGCTGAAGTGAGGGGTGGTTGCGCACCACCCCTCGCGTCAGCAAGGGCTGGTCGACGGCCAGCACTTCGCCGGCCGTCGGCCAGCTCGCTGCCGGCCGGCAAGACGACTAGCGGCCGGCCAAGTGACCGGCCGGCCACAAGCCGGCCAGCCGCCAGCCGCCGATCGCGGCCTCAGCCCGATCGGCGGCTGAGGGGCCGCAAGGGCCTTGAGGACGAGGCGTTGGGGCCTCGTGCCCTCACCCTCCTCGCAAGCGAATGAGCGAGGACGAGTGAGGGGGACGAGGGACGAGAGACGAGAGAAAGCTGGTGCAAAATTGCCAGCGTGCCTCGCACGCGACGATTTTGCACCAGAACGTCAAAAACATAACTCGAAGTTTGTTTGCAACGAACTGCGACATAAAAATAACGGAATATCTCGTGTGAAAGCATGACTTCGAGGTACCTAGAGAGTATGGGTACCATCGAGAGCGATGGTACCCATACCTTCAGGTACCTAGAGTGCTTGCTGCTGGAGTACTTACGCGATGGTCTTGCCAGCGAGAAGCTCAAGGAAAACACCACCACAACCGCAATGGGCCAAGCTTGGACAAGCTGGAGGGCGTTGCGAGACTATATGAGCGAAGTGTGTTCGGCGAACCCGAAGTACTACTTGGATGTACGACCGAACGTGTGTGCACAACAAGACCGCGATGCACGTATGGATGCTGTAGGGTCTGGAGGGACAGCCGGGCAGCGGGGCGGGGTCAAGGACAAGCAGCCGGCAAATCACCCAGCCAAGAAGACTAGTGGGAACAAGCCCCCAACCACAAGCGTGACCACTACAATGACAAGTTGCAGGTGGCGCACGAGGGTCGTAACACGGCCTTCTGCGAGGGACTGTGCCACAACTACATGCAGCCCGGACACTTTAGGGCTCAGTGTCTTGAGGCTGCTGGTGGTGGATAAGAGGCCGTGGCGTTAGCCGCAGCAGCAGCACCTCATGGGGAGGGTACAGCAGGAGGCCGCGGACAGGGCCGTGGACAGGGTCGCAGTCGCGGCAATGGGCCCGGCCGTGGTAACGGACAAGGCCATGGGACGGGTTTTCCCCACCCCTGAGTGACGTTAGTGGGAACAACTCAGGGGTAAAACTGGATCACGAGTGTGGGTTCATGTTTTCAGACGAGGATGTTAAACAATTTGAGTTTTTAACGAGTTCAAATTTCTCTATTGTTTTCGCCCCTCTCATTGAACCTCATTCTGCACTTGCTTATCGACATTGCCTACAAAATCTTGCATCACCGGACGAGATGCATGACCAAACTTGCTTAGTGGTGGCGACACCGACCATTGTGCAAGAATTGTGTAACACAGTGATTGAAGCAAACGCCCTCAAAGTGATGTTTTCAATCATGTTCACGGTACCTTTAGTCTATGATTTTGACCCAGTAAAACTTAAAGACTGGAAGGTGCTAGCCGAAGTCACACCTGCTCACAAGATGTAGACTCGAGTAGGAGAATCATGGGAGTTGCGACGTCCACCATCTGGATTCCGTGTTTATCACAAACTCGGCTTGTCATCGTTGAGCCTGTTTACTCGGAAGAGTGGAGGCAATATGACGATGCAGTTCAAAGGAAACCTTGCTGGTGCTCCCGTGAACGTACTCGTTGACACTAGAGGAGATGACTCCTTTGTTAGCCTTGGATTTACCCGACAGGTTGGCCTGAAGTACAAGCCATCGAATGGCGCAGTTGTCGTCGGTGACAACCGTACGGTACCCATGATCGGTACTTATAAAGCAAAAAATTGTATTCAAGGATACACACAGAGTGTCACATTGAAGGTACTCAACCTTTTTGACCCGTTTGACGTAGTGCTAGGCGATCCCTGGCTCCGTGAAAACAAGGCACTAATGTACTTTGAGTAAAAGCGTTTGATCCTTGGAAAAGGACAGCGTCGCTTTACATTGATTCCCAGTACGGAATTATCACCGACCCGACTCAAAGTCCATGCCAGCTTGTCTACGATGCAGGTCAAGAGATGTTTTCGACAAGGTTGTCGATACTTCTTGGCTCAGCTGTAGAAAGTGGAGGACAACGTGAAGGAAGACACGCCACAAGAGGTAAAATCTGTATTGGCGGAGTTCTTGGACGTATTCCAAGACCCGCCGGCTGGGCTTCCACCAGAAAGACACATGGACCACACAATTCCACTGCAACCGGAGGCGACTCCTCTGTTCAGACCCATGTATCGCCTTAGTCCAGTAGAAAAGACGAGAGGCCAAACACCAAATCAAAGAGTACTTTGTCAAAGGATGGATCGAGCCACGTAGCTCGCCGTACGGTGTGCCAATCCTTTTTGTGAACAAAATGGACAGTGGTTCACGCATATGCGTGGTTGACCTGGCGTTGAACAGGCTGACGGTGAAAAATCGATTCCCCTTACCGCGGATTGAGGACCTTTTTGACCAACTCCAAGGGGCAAAAGTACTTTTGTCCTTGGATTTGTCTCAAGGGTACCATAAAATCTGCATCACGGAAGATGATGTGTCCAAAACCGTGTTTCGAATGCACATGGGACACTATCAGTTTCAAGTGTTATGCTTTGGGCTTACAAATGTCCCGGCAACCTTCGAAGGAGAAATGAACCGAACGTTTGCCAAGCAACTCGGTCATTTTGTCTTGGTTTACCTGGACGACATCTTGGTTTTCTCTAAATCAATGGAAGACCACATAAAACATCTGCGCGAAGTCCTTGCAATCCTTTGGGAACAGAACTTCTATGCCAAAGTGAGCAAGTGCATGTTTGCACAAGACGAGCTCGAATACCTTGGACACATCATTGGCAAGGACGGCATCTGTGTTGACCCATGAAAGGTCCAAACCGTTGTAGACTGACCACACCCGAGAAACGTTGGACAGATTCAGGCTTTCCTCGGCCTTGTAAACTACTTTTGACGGTTTATACAAGGGTATTTGACCCTGGTAGCACTGCTAACCAGGCTCACGCGAAAAGATGTACATTGGAAATGGACATCTGATTGTGAGAACGATTTTCTCAAAGTCAAAGGGCTTCTATCCACAGCGCCCGTCCTAGCTCTTCAAGATCTATCGTAACCGTGGGAGGTTGGATGTGATGCTTCGGTAGTAGGACATGGAGCCATCCTCATGCAGAACGGTCACCCAGTTCCATATGAGAGTCGGAAGATCATCCCTACAGAAACGCGGTACACGACTGGGGATCAAGAGCTCCTTGTGATAGTACACGCTTTCAAGATGTGGTGTTGTTATCTCGAGGATGCTGAAGGGGGTATGACGGTCATGACCGACCATAACCCATTGGTGTTTTTCTAAACACAACCAAACGTGTCAAGACAACAGGCGCATTGGAGTAAATACCTGAGCGGATTCTTGTTCACATGGGAATATAGGCCAAGACGCATGAATGTGGCCGATCCACTAAGCCAACAGTCTGTGGAAATTGAAGCAACAACCAAGGTCGGTAGGTGTATTATGAATATTGCAACAACAACAACACAAACACCAAATACTCCTGCACCTCTGCGGAAATCACCACGAGAGATTATCCATTACAACGGCTTTGTAAATAGGATCCGGATGGGATACTGTGCGGATTCTTGGTTTCAAGACTCTCAAAATCTAGACGAGTACGGATTGGTAGAGGCCGCAAGAATCTTTTGGCATGGAGAACAAGTTGTTATGCTAAACTCGGGAGACCTTTGAGCAAATATTATCTCCCAATTCCACCACCCGCCAGTCGCAGGTCATGTGGGACCTCGAAAGACCGGACAGGCACTCTCAGACCACTATTGAAGGCCAGGATGGAGTGTTGATGTCTGTAAGTATTGCATGACATGTGACCTATGTCTTCGAAATAAGGCTAGTAACAAGAAGCCTGCTGGACGCCTCCAACAGCTTCCTATTCCTGGGACTCCATGTGAGTGCGTCAGCATAGACTTCATTACTGGACTTCTCGACACGGCTCGTGGCCACGATGCAATAAGTGTTTGTGGATCTTCTGATGAAGATGACACACTTCATTCCTACAACCACTAATGTGAACACAGAGGAGACTGCTTGGCTTTTCTTTGAGGGTGTCGTAAAGTACCACTGCTTGCCATTGCGCATTATCTCCGATCGAAATCAGAATTGTTTTTAGTAAGTTATGGCAAAAGATGCATGAGTACTTCGGCAGTGAGTCGCAGATGTCGACGTCATTTCACCCTCAAACTGACGGACAAATAGAGGGTGTGAACCACACTCTGGAACAAATGCTACACATGTACATGGATCCTGCCATGAATGATTGGGAGTAATTCCTAGCACCGACAGAGTTTGCAGTGAATAACTCGGTGAACAAGTCTACACAGTTCACACCGTTTGTGTTGAACAGAGGTTGGCATCTAGTGGTGCCCTCTTTTATTGGTGAAGAGTGGGATTACAGGAGGACGGGTTCCTTTTGCTCAAGCCTTTGCCGACCGCATTGACTCCTTGTTATAGGAGGCGAAGGGTCACCTTCAAGCTGCTCGACAACGACAAAAGGCATATGCCGATAAAAGTCACCGTGAGGTCTCATTTGAAATCGGTGACAAAGTGTTGCTTAGCACTAAGAATCTTCAGCTGAAGTTGCCAGGGGCGCGGAAAATTCTACCAAAGTGGATTGTGCCATTTCCCATCGTTGCACGCATCGGGCCAGTGGCATACCAATTGCTGCTTCCGTCGAGTACGAAGATACATGACGTGTTTCATGTGAGCCTGTTGGCTTCATACACGGCACATGGAACCGTTCAGCCACCACTGAAATTCCTTGCTGCCGATGGCCAATACGAGGTTCTTCGCCTACTCCAGCACCAAGAGTGTACTCTCCGGTCGTGGATTGTTAGGGAATACCTTGTTCATTGGGCTGAGTGTGGACCTGAACATAACTCATGGGAGCCCGAATCTCAGTTTTCCACAGGGGTGACGAACGAGTATTAGAGCAAGCTGGCAGCTCGCACGGATTGACGCATGTCAGAGGGCACCATCTAAATGCGTAAAAAGTGAACAACATTTCCGTAGGGTGGCATTCATGGACTGCAACCATAGGAGGTTGGTGACGTCCAACATGGTTGTCGTGTAGACGCTCCAGCCTAAAGGGGGGAGGCCGCTAGCCGTACAGACCGACAAGCTGTAGCTTAGGTCCGAGTGCGATGCACGTGTTCATGTTTAGCTGATGATTGAAATCATTAACTTTCTTTCACAATGTTGATGACTCACTATCTGACAATCCTGCTTGTTGTTCATGAACCGAGACGGTTCATAATAAGTGGGGAGGAATATAGCGGGAGGTCCGGTTTGGTCCTCTTTCCTCGCTGAAGCAAGGGTTGGTTGCACACCACCCCTCGCGTCAGCGAGGGCTGACCGACGGCCAGCACTTCGCTGGCCGTCGGCCAGCTCGCTGCCGGCCGGGTGTACGGCCGGCGGCTTGCCAAGTGACCGGCCGGCCACCAGCCGGCCAGCCGCCAGCCGCCGATCGGTGGCTGAGGGGCCGCGAGGACCTCGAGGACCTCGAGGACGAGGCCTCAGCCACGGCCTCAGCCCGATCGGTGGCTGAGGGGCCGCGAGGACCTCGAGGACGAGGCCTCATGGCCTCGTACCCTCGCCCTCCCTTGCCCTCCTCCCAAGCGAGCGAGCGAGGACAAGGGAAGGGGGTGAGGGACGAGAGACAAGAGAAAGCTGGTGCCAAATCACCAGCGTGCCTCGCACGCGACCATTTTGTGCCAGAACATAAAAAACATAAATCGAAGTTCGTTTGCAACAAACTTGGACATAAAAATAACGGAATAACTCGTGTGAAAGCACGGGTTCGAGGTAAAAGTCCCGGTTTGGGTCCGAAAACCAGGGGTAAGGCTAAAAACAGAAACGGGCCTCGGAGACTCGAAATTTTCGAGTCTCCCTGCTCTGGGTCATTGATGATGATTGCATCTCAGTCCTGCGAAGGGGATAAATCCGTGACAGAGACTGAGAACGCCATTGTGTAAACTCTCACGACGACTTCAGAATAGGAGCTGGAGACTCTACCCCTTACACAGGCATTGTCCCATGCATTGGCAGGCATTGCCAGGCATTACCTAGGCATTGCCAGTCATTGCCCAGGAATTGCCAGACATTGCTTAGCATTGCCAGACATTGCGTAGTATTACCAGGCATTGCCAGGCATTGCCGAGGTATTGCCAGACATTGCCTCGCATTTCCAGGCATTGCCCAGGCATTGCCAGACATTGCCAGGCAAACCCTAGGCTTTTCCAGGCATTACCTAGCATTGCCAGGCATTGTCCAGGCATTGCCAGGCATTGCCCAGGAATTGCTAGGCATTGCAAGGCATTTTCAGCGCATTTCCACGCATTGTCCATGCATTGCAAGGTATTATCCGGGCATTGCCAGGCATTGAGAGGCATTGTCCGGGCATTGCCAAGCATTACCAGGCATTTCCAAGCATTGCGCATGCATTGCTAGGCATTGTCCATGCATTGCCAGGCCTTTCTAGGCATTGCTAGGCATTTCCCAGGCATTGCGAGGCATTGCCTAGCATTTCCAGGCATTGCCTAGGCATTGCCAGGCATTGCCGGACATTGCCCAGGCATTGCCACGCATTACCAAGCATTGTCCAGGCATTGCCACACACAACCAGGCATTGCCCAGTCATTCCTAGGCATTTCTAGGCATTGTCCAGGCATTTCCCAGGCATTGCTAGGCATTGTCCAACAATTTCCCAGGCATTGCCTACCATTGCAAGGCATCGACCAGGCATTGCCAAGGCATTGCTAGGCTTTTGCAGGCATTGTTAGGCATTGCCAGGCATTGCCCGGGCATTGCCAGGCATTGCCTAGCATTGCCAGGCATTCCGTAACATTGCCAGGCATTGCCCTGACATTGCTAGGCATTGCCAGGCATTTCCCAGGCATTGCCACGCATTGCCTAGCATTACAAGGCATTGCCTAGGCATTGCTAGGCATTGCCCAGGCATTGTCTAAGCATTGCTAGGCATGGCCCAGGTATTGCGAGGCATTGTTCATGCATTTCCAGGCATTGCGAGGCATTTCCCACGCATTGCCAGGCATTTCCAGGCATAGCCTAGGCATTGCTTGCCATTGCCAGGCATTGCCTGACACTGCCTAGAATTACAAGGCTTTGCCCAGGCATTTCCTGGCATTTTCCAGGCATGGCCAGGCATTGCAAGGAATTTCCCAGGCATTGCAAGGCATTTCCCCAGCATTGCCAGGCATTGTCCAGGCATTGCCAAGCGTTGCCCTGGCATTGCCAGGCATTGCCTAGGCATTGTCCGGGCACTGCTAGGCATTGCTTGGAATTGCCTAGCATTGCCAGGCAATGTCCAGGCATTGCCAAGCCTTGCGTAAAATTTCCACGCAGTGCATAGCATAGCCAGGCATTGCGTAGCATTGTCAAGCATTGCCTAGGCATTTCCAGGCATTGCCCAGGCATTGCCACACATTGCCCAGGCATTGGTAGGCATTGCCCAGGCATTGCCAGGCATTGTCCAGGCATTGCCAGGCATTGCAAGGCATTGCTATGAATTGCCCAAGCATTGCTAAGCATTGCCAGGCATTGCCTAGTATTCCTCGGCACTGCCAAGGCATTGCCACACATTGCGTAGCATTGCCATGCATTGCGTAGCATTGCTAGGCATTGCCAGGCATTGTTCAAGCATTGCCTAGGTATTGCCAGGCATCGCCTGGCATTGCCAGGTATTTCCCAGGCATTGCCAGGCTTTGCAAAGCATTGGCAGGCATTGCCCAGGCATTACCTGGTATGTCAGAAAATGACGCCAAAGAAACTGTGTCAGTTTACTCACCAAGGAGGAAAAGTCTCTTCTCAATAATGGTTCAGGTCCGAGACCGAACCACCTCGGCATCCAACGATCGGTTCTAGGGCCGTCTAACCGACAAGGTCGAGTTATCCCCTAATAAAGTGACATCTGTCCCCCGTATCCGTTTAGCAAAAAGAAGCCGTTGCTTTGCTGTTTTGTCCTGTTTTGCCCGTATATATCGAGGATGTTCTTTCCCTCGAGTTTATCCCAGAACAGTTTTGTTCATCCTGTTCGCCTTTGGTTCCGCGGTTTTGCCGCCGTGTCTTCACTCTACTTGTTTTGTGCTCATTCTACTCTCGCCATCCTCTCTCTGTCCACGATTCCTTGTCCCATTCTCCGCTCAGCCCTCATCAGCTCATCACTCTCGCTCCATGCTTTCTCCCACCTGTTGCTTGTCTACCTCGTACCTCAACCTGACGGATCACTTCTCTTCCAGCTCCTGCGATGAACTCCTAATGATGTCTCTCGTCTCCTTGTTGCCGTCATCCATCTGACGAGCTCCCACTTGTCTCATTGCTTTCGCCTGCTTCTGCCATTGTCCATCCTTCCTCGCTCCATTTTCCTTTACTGCATTCTTTTGACATGGAATCAGTGCATCAGGCAACATCACTTGGTGCGCTCTGACCCAGTCATCGCCTTGCTACCCACCCACCGCACCCACTGCACTCTTCGACCCAACATTCATTTGCCACTGCCACCGCCGCTTCACACCGCTGAGCTCGACTTGCAGCTGACATCAGCAGAAGTGCTCCGATTGCTTCTCACGCTGAAGTGATTTCTTGTCATCCTAATCAAGCCCTGCGTCCAATCCATGCCCATGGCAACCATTCAGTGACACTTGGTCCATAACAGCTGCAAGCAGCTCTCGAGCCGCCACTTTTCACCATCTTCGTGGAAGCTTCCACCACTTCTCTGCGCTGCTCGTCTAGCCCACTACTCTCCTCCTAACTACTGACTTTGCAGGAACTCCTCTTCTTCTCCTCTGCAACCACTATCACGCCCTCATCTCAGCCTTCACCTCTTGCAGCTCTTTCTCCGCTACATCATCTTCTCCTGCCGTCTTCTCATCGCAGTAGATTGCCAACCGCCATGAGGATGTCAGACACCACTAATCTTCCTGCTCATGTTTCGAGCCTACTGGAGANTCTTCGTGGAAGCTTCCACCACTTCTCTGCGCTGCTCGTCTAGCCCACTACTCTCCTCCTAACTACTGACTTTGCAGGAACTCCTCTTCTTCTCCTCTGCAACCACTATCACGCCCTCATCTCAGCCTTCACCTCTTGCAGCTCTTTCTCCGCTACATCATCTTCTCCTGCCGTCTTCTCATCGCAGTAGATTGCCAACCGCCATGAGGATGTCAGACACCACTAATCTTCCTGCTCATGTTTCGAGCCTACTGGAGAGCAACCCGTCACTCTCCTGACATCCGCGAATGACACTGTTCACCTCACTACCTCTCCCACTGCAGCCAAATTCCTCTCACTCTCAGGATATCAGACACCACCACTCTTCCTGCCCGTCGGTCTTGGGCCAACTGGGGAACAAGCAATCACTCTCCTGACAACAGAGCAACTGGTTGTCTCGCCCGCGTCCACTATAGCTCACTCCGCATCTCCTCCATCCTCCTCTTGGCCACTGCCTCATCAGCCTCATCTCCTTCGCTCTTATCGCCACCTTTGTCCTCATCAGATCACTCCTCATCACCGCCACACATTCGCCTCATCATCCTCCAGCATCAGCTTCATCTTAGCTTCCTCTACCTCCTTTGGTCTGCTTCTGCATCAGCTCCATCAGCGTCATCATCAACGTCATTCTGCTCATCATTCTGCAGCAAACGTGGTTCCGCTCCTGCGTCCACTCCGTCATCAGTTGCTTCTCCGCCTCCCGCATCATCCTCCGCTCGACACAAGGATCCGGACGGTCGCATCGCCATTCTTGCGACGACCTGCGCCCACGCCGAAATTTCCGTAGCGCACCAGGCCCGCCCCAGCGCCCAATATCTGCCATAACCATCGTCCGCCTCATCATCAGTAAATGTCAGCATCTGTGGCCAGCACAAGGACCTGCACGAGCTAGCTGCCGGCTACGTAGCAGCCTGCACCGATGCCAGCAGCAGATTTCTCGCGGTGCGTCGGCTCCTGCCTTCCCTTTGCCGCATTCTACCCCTCTGCACAGCAGCACACGTGGTTTCGTCCCTGCATCCTTTATATCAAATCATTCCGCTTCCTGCCATCAGCTTCAATCCCTGCTCGGCACAAGGATCCGCCTGGTTACATCGCCATCCGTGCAATCGCCTGCGACCACACCGAAAACCTCTGTAGTGCACGTGGTCTCATCCTTGCGCCCACATCATCAGCATCAATGCACCATATTCTCCTCATCAATACCTCTGCACGAGGATCTGCCAGGCCAAACCATCACCTTCAAGGCAACATGCTATGACCCCAATTCTTTGCAGTGCACACAGCCTATCTCTGTGCCCAAAACTCCGCCAGTATACACCTTCACCTTATCCTCAACAATCTTCTGCATCAGCATCAAAATCTGCACGGACCAGCCGTCAGTCTCTCAGCGGGAAGCACCCAAGTCAGCGACAAACTCCTCATAATGCACTGGCTTGTGCCCTCCTCTTACTGCTTTACCCTCTCCTCAGCAGCGCACACGCGACACGCACACAACTCTGGCACAACTTTGGCACAACTCTGGCACAACTCTGGCACAACTCTGGCACAAATATGGCACAACTCTGGCACAAATCTGGCACAACTCTGGCACAACCCTGGCACAAATCTGGCATAACTCTGGCACAACTCTGGCACAACTCTGGCACAGCTCTGGCACAACTCTGGCCCAACTCTGGCACAACTCTGGGACAGCTCTGGCACAACGTTTGCACAACTCTGGCATAACTCTGGCACATCTCTGGCACATCTGTGGCACAACTTTGGCACAACTCTGGCACGACTCTGGCA
The DNA here is from genome assembly GCA_023375785.1 of Penium margaritaceum. Taxonomy (NCBI): domain Eukaryota; kingdom Viridiplantae; phylum Streptophyta; class Zygnematophyceae; order Desmidiales; family Peniaceae; genus Penium; species Penium margaritaceum. The sequence goes on from SZWC01002432.1 coordinate 222,016, forward strand.
CAACTCTGGCGCAACGCTGGCACAACTCTGGCACAGCTCTGGCACAACTCTGGCCCAACTCTGGCACAACTCTGGGACAGCTCTGGCACAACGTTTGCACAACTCTGGCATAACTCTGGCACATCTCTGGCACATCTGTGGCACAACTTTGGCACAACTCTGGCACGACTCTGGCACAACTCTGGCGCAACGCTGGCACAACTCTGGCACAGCTCTGGCACAACTCTGGCCCAACTCTGGCACAACTCTGGGACAGCTCTGGCACAACGTTTGCACAACTCTGGCATAACTCTGGCACATCTCTGGCACATCTGTGGCACAACTTTGGCACAACTCTGGCACGACTCTGGCACAACTCTGGCGCAACGCTGGCACAACTCTGGCACAGCTCTGGCACAACTCTGGCCCAACTCTGGCACAACTCTGGGACAGCTCTGGCACAACGTTTGCACAACTCTGGCATAACTCTGGCACATCTCTGGCACATCTGTGGCACAACTTTGGCACAACTCTGGCACGACTCTGGCACAACTCTGGCGCAACGCTGGCACAACTCTGGCACAGCTCTGGCACAACTCTGGCCCAACTCTGGCACAACTCTGGGACAGCTCTGGCACAACGTTTGCACAACTCTGGCATAACTCTGGCACATCTCTGGCACATCTGTGGCACAACTTTGGCACAACTCTGGCACGACTCTGGCACAACTCTGGCGCAACGCTGGCACAACTCTGGCACAGCTCTGGCACAACTCTGGCCCAACTCTGGCACAACTCTGGGACAGCTCTGGCACAACGTTTGCACAACTCTGGCATAACTCTGGCACATCTCTGGCACATCTGTGGCACAACTTTGGCACAACTCTGGCACGACTCTGGCACAACTCTGGCGCAACGCTGGCACAACTCTGGCACAGCTCTGGCACAACTCTGGCCCAACTCTGGCACAACTCTGGGACAGCTCTGGCACAACGTTTGCACAACTCTGGCATAACTCTGGCACATCTCTGGCACATCTGTGGCACAACTTTGGCACAACTCTGGCACGACTCTGGCACAACTCTGGCGCAACGCTGGCACAACTCTGGCACAGCTCTGGCACAACTCTGGCCCAACTCTGGCACAACTCTGGGACAGCTCTGGCACAACGTTTGCACAACTCTGGCATAACTCTGGCACATCTCTGGCACATCTGTGGCACAACTTTGGCACAACTCTGGCACGACTCTGGCACAACTCTGGCGCAACGCTGGCACAACTCTGGCACAGCTCTGGCACAACTCTGGCCCAACTCTGGCACAACTCTGGGACAGCTCTGGCACAACGTTTGCACAACTCTGGCATAACTCTGGCACATCTCTGGCACATCTGTGGCACAACTTTGGCACAACTCTGGCACGACTCTGGCACAACTCTGGCGCAACGCTGGCACAACTCTGGCACAGCTCTGGCACAACTCTGGCCCAACTCTGGCACAACTCTGGGACAGCTCTGGCACAACGTTTGCACAACTCTGGCATAACTCTGGCACATCTCTGGCACATCTGTGGCACAACTTTGGCACAACTCTGGCACGACTCTGGCACAACTCTGGCGCAACGCTGGCACAACTCTGGCACAGCTCTGGCACAACTCTGGCCCAACTCTGGCACAACTCTGGGACAGCTCTGGCACAACGTTTGCACAACTCTGGCATAACTCTGGCACATCTCTGGCACATCTGTGGCACAACTTTGGCACAACTCTGGCACGACTCTGGCACAACTCTGGCGCAACGCTGGCACAACTCTGGCACAGCTCTGGCACAACTCTGGCCCAACTCTGGCACAACTCTGGGACAGCTCTGGCACAACGTTTGCACAACTCTGGCATAACTCTGGCACATCTCTGGCACATCTGTGGCACAACTTTGGCACAACTCTGGCACGACTCTGGCACAACTCTGGCGCAACGCTGGCACAACTCTGGCACAGCTCTGGCACAACTCTGGCCCAACTCTGGCACAACTCTGGGACAGCTCTGGCACAACGTTTGCACAACTCTGGCATAACTCTGGCACATCTCTGGCACATCTGTGGCACAACTTTGGCACAACTCTGGCACGACTCTGGCACAACTCTGGCGCAACGCTGGCACAACTCTGGCACAGCTCTGGCACAACTCTGGCCCAACTCTGGCACAACTCTGGGACAGCTCTGGCACAACGTTTGCACAACTCTGGCATAACTCTGGCACATCTCTGGCACATCTGTGGCACAACTTTGGCACAACTCTGGCACGACTCTGGCACAACTCTGGCGCAACGCTGGCACAACTCTGGCACAGCTCTGGCACAACTCTGGCCCAACTCTGGCACAACTCTGGGACAGCTCTGGCACAACGTTTGCACAACTCTGGCATAACTCTGGCACATCTCTGGCACATCTGTGGCACAACTTTGGCACAACTCTGGCACGACTCTGGCACAACTCTGGCGCAACGCTGGCACAACTCTGGCACAGCTCTGGCACAACTCTGGCCCAACTCTGGCACAACTCTGGGACAGCTCTGGCACAACGTTTGCACAACTCTGGCATAACTCTGGCACATCTCTGGCACATCTGTGGCACAACTTTGGCACAACTCTGGCACGACTCTGGCACAACTCTGGCGCAACGCTGGCACAACTCTGGCACAGCTCTGGCACAACTCTGGCCCAACTCTGGCACAACTCTGGGACAACTCTGGCACAACTCTGGCACAACTCTGGCACAACTCTGGCACAACTCTGGCACAACTCTTGCAAAACTCTAGCACAACTCTGGCACATCTCTGGCACAACCCTGGCACAACTCTGGCACAACTCTGGCACAACTCGGGCACAACTCTGGTACAACTCTGTCACAACTCTGGCACAAATTTGGCATAAGTGTGGCACAACTCTGGTACAACCCTGGCACAACTCTGGCACAACTCTGGCACACCTCTGACACAACTCTAGCACAGCTCTGGCATAACTCTGGCACAACTCTGGCACAACTCTGGCCCAACTCTGGCACAACTCCAGCACAAATCTGGCACAACTCTGGCACAACTCTGGCACAACACTAGCGCAACTCTGGCACAACTCTGGCACAACTCTGGCACAACTCTGGCACAACTCTGGCACAACTCTG
>SZWC01002433.1:7293-24442 GCA_023375785.1 Penium margaritaceum
AACCTGGGGGGGGGGGGGGGGAAGGGAGGGCAGGTGGACGGGAAAGTACAGGGGACGAGCTCATGGGCCAGCAGCGGGCGGGTAAGCAGGAGCATGGGAGGTTGCTGTGAAGCTGGACGGCAAGTGGGCAAGTACGCAGAAGAAGAGACCAACAGGAGAAGAGACCAACAGGAGGAGAGACCAACAGAAGAAGAGACGAACAGGAGAAGAGACCAACAGGAGAAGAGACCAACAGGAGGAGAGACCAACAGGAGAAGAGACCAACAGGAGAAGAGACCAACAGGAGGAGAGACCAACAGGAGAAGAGACCAACAGAAGAAGAGACCAACAGGAGGAGAGACCAACAGGAGGAGAGACCAACAGGAGAAGAGACCAACAGGAGGAGAGATAGAGCGAGAACACGTTTCTGGCAGGAAGTAAGGCGGATAGAAACAACACCACATGATGGTGGGACATCAGAAAACTATGCACTCACGAGGCCCAACACATTATTCATGGTTGGGCGTGCTAGGAGTGTAAAATGGGTAGGAAGAAACATATAATGATCAAAGAAAGGAAAATTTCACATCCAGTTCACAATCCCCAATCAGTGTGAAAGGCGATGAAAAGTCACTGAAAAAACAGACTGTTGGCTGGAAGAAGCAGCCCAAGCGACCAGGTTCACGAAGCAAAATGGCGCTGGGCAATGCCACTGAAATCAGCAGCCTCACCCGAGGGTTGGGATGCTGGAATTGAACCCCTCAAAGTAGAAGTCACACTGCTGCAACGGCGAAGCAGGCGCAGGCACGCAAGCGGGCGGGCACAGTGGCTGGAGCGTCCGCCTGAGCGTGTGCGCATTCCCTTTGAGATGATGAATTGCAGACACGGCCGCCGGGGCTGCTGTGAACAAACACGCCACGATCCTAATGAGTCGCAGCGATGGGCCGAGCAGAAGTGGACTCGCTCCTGTCTTTTGCCCAAATGTCCTTGAACCATTGGCCATCCTTACTAAGGATTCCCTAGCGCCCCTTCTCTCCTAAAAGTTCTCCTGATGAAGAGACCTCGGCAAAAAGTTCTCCACTGACTGTCCTTTAGGTCTCTGAGGCTTTGTCGGACCGGCTTGGAAAGGGCGCGGAGGAACTCTGTCCTCCCAAGCTCCACACAAAGACACTCAGAGAGAACAAGCCTCTTGGCTTGCGAGGGCAGAGATGAGTCGTCTCAGACGATTGGTAGATGGCAGGTCAGACGATGGCGTCCCCGGCCTCATAGGAGCCGTCCCGGCGGAGAGGTTTGGAACGTTGAAGCGGTCTCAGCCGTCTCAGCTCACTCTCTCAAACGAGCAAGTCCACACCACTAGAAGTGAGCAAGCAAGCACCACCAGAACGCGGAGGAAAGCGCAGCGTCCTCCTCTCAACCTCAGCAACGTGGCGCAGCGCAACGCAGCTCCTCCTCCTCTCTTCGCTCTTATGGAGTAAGAGACAACACCCAGGCGCTCTGAAGGTCAGCCACGGAAGCTTCCACTGGAAAGTTTCCAGTGGCAACACACATAGGTTGTGTGACTTTATGAGATGTTCCATGGTGATTCCACGATGTGCTTCTTGTCATTTTACTGGTGAAATTCACACGGAGATTTTACAAGGAAAAGGAAAGCCCTTCCCTCACGACCGGGTTTGTTGCTGTTTCCCTTCCTGCTGAGCAGTGACGCATGGCTCCAGCCTGGGGGTGATTTGTCCACGTGGCCGAGGCACAGGAGCCATGCGCAAATGCGTCGATAAAACACGCGCCGTCAAAACCACGCGGCATGCTTCTCCCTCGGAGTGACACCCTCGTGGGCGCACAGGCCTGGTCTCCTGACCTCGCGACACCACCACCACTGTGTCACACTGTGTGACACAGTGTGTGTGACTCACACACACCATCAATGTCGCCCGCGAGACACCCCACCGGGAGTGTTGGACGTCTCCGACCTCCATCGGCAGCAGGGCGCTGGTGGTCGGCTGCCTCGTAGTCCACTGTCGGAGGAGAGCCAGGAACTTCTTCGCCAAGAGCCCGTGGTTGGCTGGTTATTCCACCGCATTGGCTGGAAAGGCACGTTGGACAGCTCCCTTCGCCGTCCTGTGCCTCCCCTTGTCTCGGCTCCTCCTGGCGCTGCCAGAAGCCGACACACTCTGATGGCAGCACCAATCTTTCCGCATGGCGATGCATGGCGGGCTATGGGGCACCGCCTTCAACTGCTGGAAACTAAAGCGAGCGTACGAAGATAGTAAACACGGTACACGGTCAGCATTCCACCGTGGACTAACCACGAAAGCTGGAAAGCGGCCTGCGGAAAGACGTCGCACTCTGCCTGTACCAGACGGAATCTCGATTCCCAGAAGCTCCACGTACGGTCAGGCGGAGCCAAAAGACGGCGAACATCATATGCGCCAGCAGCTACGGCCACCACTCTGCTGGCCAGCTTCGCAGAGCAACGCCGCAACGTGTGGCATGGCCGCATCGACGGCGCATGGTAGCAACACCGAGGCGCGTTTCCATTTCGCTAGCTGGAAACGGCCAAATAGCCGGTCTTTTTCATCTGGGGCCCGTTTTCAGAGAATATTGTGCTTCCGCATAGCCCGCGCGCCGCCTTTTCTGAGCGGCTCGCGTAATTACAGCTCCAGAGCCCGTGCGAACGGGCCCCTGCCACGAAGAGTGCCGGCTGCTTCGCGATCATCGCTCGCAAGGGAGGGAAAAAGCTACAGCCTGATAAAAACGCGCACACGACGTGGAGGTGACCCGGCACACTAAATTTTTTCCAGCACACGCTAGTAAAGTAAAGCATCAAAGGCATACAATTGACAACCCGGCGAATTAGAGTTAAAACACAAAAACTAAGTCATTTTTTAGGCGTTTTAGCATAAAGAAGATTTCCCCAACCCTTTTTCCCACTATGTTCATTCGTGCTTACATGCATTGTGTCCAACACAACCACATTTATTGTAAATGCACATTATCAAGTATAATGAAGAACCACATAATGTGGTGTCTCTTTGTATATTGGTCACATAATTATATTGGCATATCTTCCTTAAATTTCTTGCCGTAGTAGATGAATTAATTCAACCATTTCATGACACTTTATGAATGATTTACTCATTTTTTCTTACATTTCTTCAGATGGTTCATGAAGAACTTCAACCATTTCATAAGATTGTGTTAATGATTTCATCATATATTTATTTAATTTCCTCGGACGCTTGATCAATGAATTCAACCATTTCATGAGATTTTCGTGCTTTAACACCATCGCGTCGCATCGGATTGCATCGCATAGCATTGCACTACATCCCATTGCATTGGATCATATCACATCGCATCGCATTCCATCGCATTCAATCACAACGCTTTGCAATTCCACGTATCGCATTGCATTGCATCGCATCACACTACATTGCATCCCATAGCCACGCATCACATCGCATTGCATTGCATTGGAGCACATCATGTTTCATCACATTGCGTCACACCATGTTGCATCGCATCGCATGGAATTGCATTGCATTGCATTGCATCACATTCTATTGCATTGCACTACATTGCATTGCAATGAATTACATCGCATTGCAATGCATCACTTCTTATTGCATCACATCGCAATGCATCACATCGCAACGTATCACATCACATCGCATCGCATCGCACTACAACACATCAAATTTCATCTCATCGCATTGCATTGCATTGCATCACATTGCATCGCATTACATCGCATCGCATCGCATGGCATCGCATCGTATTACTTCAAATCACATTGCACTACATCAAATTGCATCACATTATATCACATTACACTGAATCATATCACATCGCATTGCTTCGCATCTCATTTTATGGCATCTTATTGCATTGGATCTTAATCCTAGGGCAAAGGAACCAGCAACACTATGAGGCATTGAAGAGAGACATTCTCATGAAATGGTTGAAGTAATTGATCAAGCATTTGAGAAAAAAAAAGAAGAACATGATGTCATAATCAATAAAATCTCATTAAATAGTTTAATTAATTCATCAAATATTTCAATAAATTTAAGATATTACGATATAATTATGTGACTAATATACAAAGAGACACCACATTATGTGGTTCTTTATCACACTTGACAATGTGCATTTAGAAATAAATGTGGTTGTGATGGACACAATGCATGTAAGCACGAATGAAAACAGTGAGGAAAAGGGTTGAGGAATTCTTTTTCATGGTAAAACGTTAAAAAATGACTTAGTTGTTGTGTTTTAACTCTAATTTACCGGGTTGTCAATCGTGTGCATTTGATCCTTTACTTTACTGGCGTGTGTAAGAAAATACTCAGTGTGCCGGGTCATCTCCACGTCGTGTGCGCGCAATTTTCATCAGGCTCTAGCCTTTTCCCTCCCTTGCGAGTGATGATCGCGAAGCAGCCGGCACTCTTCGTGACAGGGGCCCGTTCGCAGGGGCTTCGGAGCTGTAACTACGCGAGCCGCCCAGAAAAGGCGGCGCGCGGGCTATGCGAAAGCATAATGTTTTCGGAGGACAGGCCCCAGATGAAAAAGACTGGCCAAATAGCTCACCCCTAGACCTTAGCCAAAACACTACGCCATGTACCAGCTACATTTCTCTATGTCGCCTCTAGGGCGTTGACTTGAAATCTTTCTGCCTCATACCCAGATTCTGTCTTATGCCGAACAGAGTGTAGATGGTGATCAGGTAGAAGTTGCGAGGCAAAAAACGATATAGCATTTGGGACACTTGAGCAATTTATGATTAGCGGTAAGTGTACGTCGATGACAAGTGTCGAAATGATTGAATACATACATATACATATATGTATGTATTCAATCATACATATATATATGTATATGTATCATATATACATATCATATGTAAATATGATATATATGATGTATAATACATATATGTATGTATGTATTCAATCATATGTATATGTTTATATGTACATAAATATATATATATATATATATATATGTATACATATGTTTATATATGTATACACATACGTACAAGTATCGAGTTACGAATGTGAAATAATTGGGGTAGTTGGGTCGATTGTCGAGCTACACGTGCGGAGCCGCATCGTGAGTGGTCGGATTCGAGAAGGTCCGCCGAGAAGTCAGGGGACTTTTAGAATGGACGGTGAAGATGCGAGATGCATCTTTATGAATCTAGATTTTTCTCGGTGTGTAGAGAAGTTGACCCAAAGGTCGTGATACTTCTGTCCTAGGTTTGCAAGAGTGGTTGAAGCTGTCGGAAGGTTTGGGAAGATTCACTGGGGAGGGACAGTTGGCCGGTTTGCCCTCGACCGTCGGAGTGAACATCGCGGTCTCGCAACGCGATGGGATATTTGTGTAACAATAGAAATGCCCACTTAGAATGATTAGGGACTTGTTAAGATTTCCCCCCCTTTATGCCGCGACGTCCCTGCGCGCGTGCAGATGTGGCCCAGAGATGGCGGTAATAACCGTCGATGAAGTGATCGACGTCTCGGAGGTTGACGTAGGGTTCCCAACTGCTATGCGCGGCGACATAGCCATGCCACTTGACGAGATATTCTGTCGTTTTGCCTCGTCGTCGATGGCCAAGGGTGTCCTTGATGACGTACTCTGTGTCTTCATCCACTTGAATGAGAGGCGGAGGAAGGACATCTCCGCCGGGGAAAATTTCTCCGGGGTCTCAGTAGTGCTTGACTTTGCTCACATGGAACACCTAATGACCTTGCATAGTGTTGTGGACGTTGAGTCACACAACCACAGGGGTTTGCATGCGCTCGATCTCAAACGGTCCCAACCATCATGGTTTGAGCTTCGAATTGTTAGCTCCGCGGAGTTTGATGTTTGCCGAATTGAGGAGGACTTTGACGCCAACGGTGAAGATGTCATTGCTACAACATTGGTCGGCTGCTTGCTTCATCGCTGCTTGTGTCTTCCCGAGGGATTGCCATGTTTTCTCCCAGATGGTGGTGAAGTCTTGGCATTGAACGTCGACCGGGGGAATGTTCCTACGACTTCTAGTCCGGCTCGTATGGCGGAAGGTTTGCAATACACCACTTCAAAAAGAGTTTCACCCGTTGCGGTGGAAACTGCCGAATTATATGTGATTTTGGCGGTCAGGAGTTTTTGTGCCCAATCCATCCCGTGTGGTTCACAAAGTGTTCAGAGAACATATTCAAACGTTTGATTTGTCCGCCCGATTTGACCGTTGGTTTGAGGATGAAATGCCGTTGAAAGTTGAACTCTGTTTCCATAGCGATTCATCACTTTTCGCCAAAAACGGCTAGTAAATCGACCATCTCTCTCGCTTGTGATGATTCTCGGCACGCCGTGTAGCCGTCTGATGTTGTTTTGAAACAGCCTTGCTGTTCCTTTGGCGGTGACGGTGGTCATTGTCGGAATGAAGTGGGACATTTTGGAAAATCTTTCAACGACCACGAGGATTGCGTCATATCCCTCGGGCGTGACCGGTAATCCTGTAACGAAGTCCATGGAGATATCAACACATGGTTACGTCGGAATAGGGAGCGGTTGCAGAAGTCCGGATGGCCGCGTGCGACGGGATTTTTGTCGCTGACATGTGTCACAAGTTTTGCCGAAGTTGGCCACGTTGGATTGAATGTTTTCCCACCAATAGTTTTTTGCCAGCTTTTTCATCATCTTGTCCTGTCCGAAGTGTCCATCTGGTCCTATGTCGTGGCATTCTTCTAGCAGCATACGTCGAATTTTGTCAATTGGGGGAACGACCACCTGGCGAGTGAAGCGTCGTGGCCAGTAGGGTGCGTCATACCAGAACTTTGCCTTGTCATACCTGATGTGCAAGTCATAGCCTCGTGCAAACAACCGCTCGATGTACGGGTCTCGCTGAAGATGCAGCATCAGTCATTAAATCTGGTTGGCGGCTGAGTGAGTCCGCTGGGTTGATCTCGCGTGGCCGGTACTCGATATCATGGTCGAACCCAGATCGAAGGAACTCCATCAATCAGGTTTGACGTCGAATGAGGTTCGGTTGCGTCTTAAAATATTTCAACCCATGGTGGTCGGTGCGCACGATGCATCGGCGATGCTCCAGGTAGCATCGCCATGTCTTGCATGTGTGCACGACCGCCAGCATCTCTTTCTCGTGCACGGCGTAGTTGAGTTCCAGTCTTCACAACTTTTGAGACATGGAGGTGACCGGGTGCTCGACGTTGCCGTGGTCTTGCAGAAGGACTTCGCCAATGGCTCGGTCTGACGCATTTGTGGCCATGACATAGTCGATCATTGGATCGGCTAATCGTAGGGCTGGCACAGAGGTCAGAGCGTTTCACAAAGCGATGAACATATCTTGTTCGCTATCTCCCCACCATCACTCGTTTTCTTTTCGAGTGAGGCCAGAAAGAGGCGCTGAAACCCGGGATTAGTCTTGTACGAATCTCTGGTAGTTGTTGTAGAATCCGAGAAAAACCTGAATTTCTCAATCGTTGGTCGGCGCTGGCCAATCAACGACTGCTGCCACCTTTTTTTATCCATATTGATTCGTCCGCCGTTGATGACGTGGCCCAAAAATCGATCGAATGGTGACCGAAGTTGCATTTCAAGAGTTTTCCAAAACACTTATATCTTTGTAAAACTTCGAGGAATTTTTGGAGATGTCCATCGTACTTTTACGGGGTACGGCTGTACATCAGTATGTCGTCAAGATACACCACGAAAAAAGGGTCGAGGTACAGGTGAAAGATGTTGCTCGTTTCCACCATGAACGTCGCCGGGGTATTTGTAAGTCCAAACGGCACGACCGTGAACTCAAAGTGCCCGTAGCTGGTTCGGAATGCTGTCTTCTTGATGTCGGCGTCTGCCACGCGTGTCTGGTGATATTTGTTGCTTAAGTTGATTTTGCTAAAAATTCAAGCCCCTTGGAGTTGGTCACAAAGTTCATCAGCTCGGGGACGTGGATTACGGTTTTTGATGGTAGTGTCATTCAACGCTCAACAGCCCACGCACATTCGCATCTCACCAGTTTTCTTCCTTACAAACATTATTGGTACAGAGTATAGTGACGTGGAAGGGTGGATGAACCCTTGACCGAGCATCTCGTTGAGTTGTTTTCTTTGCTCGGTCAGCTCGTGATCGCTCATCTGATAGGCCCCTCAAATTGTAGGTTTGCTGGCAAGCTCTAGGTTGATGCAATTGTCGATGTCTCGTTGAGGAGGTAGGGTTTCCAGGAGTTTGTCAGGGAAGACGTTCGCAAACTTTTGGATGAGTGGTGCGAACTCTTTAGGTACCATCGCGGACTTTGTTGATGCCGATGAGGCCGATGAGGCTGATGATGAGTCAGCTGCTGCCACTTATGCTTCTTCCATTGGTTCGAGATGTATGAACCACGCATGAGCTCCCTGTTGTATGCAATGCTTGGCCACGTTGAGCGCTATTGGCTGCACAAGTTATCATTTTTCAGCTTACGAGACTTCCTCTACTGCTTCCACCTCTGTTGCTTCCGCTGTCGGCTTCCATTTTGGATGAATAAATTTTTGCTTGGCGCCATCGATCTCCACGTAGACGTCGACGCTGTTCCAGTCGACCTGTGGATTGTGCCGGTACAAGAAATCTCATTCAAGGATGATTTTGTGATCGCTCATTGGACAAAACCTCGAGACCGTTACATCCCATAGATGTCACACTTGGAGTCGTAGTGGTTCTCGAAGTCTCCGTATCTTCTCCCATGGATGATTCTTCCTTCAAACACCCCTGGTTCGGTCTGTAAACCCAGTTTGCGGACCATGTTGTTACTTACAAACCTGTGTGAGACTCCTCCATCCAATGTTATCAGTATTGTTCTGCAACTTTGCATCATCGAGGCTAAACTTTCAGCAATATAGCTGGTTGGTTGTCCTCGTACTCCTCGTCAAACTTTGTGATCTCCGAAACCCTCTGCGACGATGTAGGCCATTCAGATGGGCAATCGCTGGTGCACATCCCTCCTCAGGACAAGAGTTGCATCTTTTACTCCTCTCCTTGGCCGTTTCTTGACTCATTTTTCTACGAATTCCCCCCCTTTTTGGCATGCTGCTTACTTCGGCAGTTACAAGCGTTGTGCCTCACTTTTTTGCAGTTGTAGGAGGTTCGCGTATCTCTCTAGTCGGCAGCATCCAATTCCATTGGTGTCGAGGAGTCTGCCGACTGGTTGTTTCTAGTCCCATGATAACTGTGGTTAGGAGGGTGCCCACCGTAGGATTCGTGGATCGGAGCGTTGTACTTGATGTTTTCAATTCTTTCTGTAAATACAATCATCTGCGGCAAATCGTTTTGGGTGTCAAAGATATCGGTTTCTAGCCAGATATCTTGATTGAGGCCATTGTTGTAGTGAAAACAGAGTTTTTCGGGGGCGTTGTCTGCTCCAGTGATGATCTCATGGGATCTCCGCATGTGCTCTGCCATGTTGGATTGCTGACGGAGACGCTGGAGCTTGTACCGTGGTTCAGACTTCTCCTTCAGTTGTCCAATGCGTGCGAGCATCAATCGCAAGTAAACCATTCCTACCGGTTGGTGGCGTCAGTGCGTCTTGCCATTGTTGGTTGATCTGCTCCAAGGGTAGAACGCCTGCGGTCGATGATATGAGAGGGGCGCTGTTGGCCGTTGATGATGCTCTGCCGGTAACCTGCTACCGTTGGATGGTCTTTTGGTCGGACCACCACCTTAGCGCCGCCTCGTAAAATTGCGGCCGTGAGGTCAATCTTCTTTTGATCGTTGTTGATCCCAACAGCGGTCAAGTAGACCTTCAAACTCGTCAGCCACATTCGAATCATTGGTCCTTTTGAGTTTTTAGGAAGGAACGGTTCTGGTGGAGCCAAACAAATTCTGGGTTCGCTCAAGAGTTGGGAATTTCTCTTGACGAGCACCTCTTCACATGCGCTTGCATTGTGAAGAGCCTCCATTGAGTTGTTGGAGCAGGTGATTGTTGATTCCTTCGAGTGCAGAGATCTGGCTTGCCAGTTTGTCGTCGATCCGCACCTGTCGTCTAGTGCCACCTGTCATCCCTTTTGTCGTCATCGAGGCTGTTGGTTGGGACGGCTGGTTCACCACCGTTTGATCCGCGACCGGATTGGTCGTCAAAGTCGTAGGGATTGTTCTAGCTGCCGCATAGCCTGCCACACCAGCATTCGCTGTCGCCTCGGGGTTCACGTGCAACGGAAAATTCTGCTCCTCTATCGCCAAAGTTGTCGCCAAAGACCCGCTACTGGTTGTCGATTGTGCTCGCTTGCCTCACATCGTAGTCGCGAAGTCTGCAAAGTCCTGACTTGCGAGATGCGGTAACTGCTTGTGCGAGGTAGTCCTCTGGATGGGCAAAGTAGTCGGACGCCTCTCTAGCATCGTTGTGCTCTGATACCAAGTACTGTGCCGAATGGAGCGTTTTGGTGAACAGGCAGAAGTTGCGAGGCAAAACACAATTTAGTTTTTGGGACACTTGAGCAATTTATGATTGGTGGTAAGTGTACTTTGATGGCAATCGTCAAAATGATTGAACATACCGTACTGAATCATAAATTCACCTTAAATATCTGTTTTAGTTCGCCTATGCATTTCTTTTTTAATTTTCCATGTGTTAGGCAAATCAGTTATAAAAACATTGGCAGATTTGTTGTTTTCTGCTCACTGGTGTCATAAAAATAGTTTGAGCACAAGTCGGGTTCTCCCATTCACAAAGCGCGAGCAAGTGGACAAAATCAACTTTCACTTGTAAAAAAACAATTGATCGTACACGTACAGGACTACAGAGCAAGCATTCAAAGACATTTGACGTCACTAAGGGGCAATGACATCTTCTTCTCCAGGCTCAACGCGCTCACGGAAGAGTGTACTCCCTTCTGCGACCGCCTCCACTGCCGCAGCCTCACGGAAGGAACCTGCCATGCAACGGTCGAAGTTGCTTTGCTCCCATGCATTGCGCACAAGCGCGGGGTCAGCCTTCAGCTTCAGCCATGCCTGCATCACCCACGACAACCCAAGGTTCCGCATCCCTGCTAGGCCTAGGTCGACCTTGCCGTTGTTGCCATCGGTAAGGCTTGCTCAAACTTCCTCGGCATGCCACACATTTTACAAGGTTGTGATGGCAGCCTTGAGCGGATGTTGAAGGCCCACATCGGCGGGCTGTGCCTTAGAGGTACAGCCCGCCGGTTTGAAAAGGAGTCTAATGTAGGAGTAGTGGTTCTTGAGGAAGCCCTTGAACTCAGCAGACGTGTGCGGCCGCCACGCATCTACAAGCAAAATGAGTTTTTGCTCGCCTACAACCTTTCCCAGCTTTAAGCACTCCCTCTTGTACCACGGGTGGATGACGTGAGTGATCCAATCATGGGTTGTGTTGGCGTTTTCCCAATGGTTCACCATGTGTGTGATGGAGAAGTGATGCTCCTCTACGGCACGCCGAGCATCCGCGTTAACCGGGTGGCATCTGTCAGTTTTGCCCGTGTAGATCAGTTGTAAAGGAAGCATGTTGCCCGCCATGCTTGATGACACAAGCGCAGTAATCTGTCGCTTGTCATCAAGCGCAGCAATGGCAACCTCCTTTGAACCGACGGGTGTGTAAGTCCGGTCACCTGCATGCACGCAAGAAGGAGGTGCATTAGTGCAAGTCTAGGCGGGTGAGGCGTGCAAAGAAAGACATTCGGCAAGAAGAACGTGGAAAATTGATTGCACATACCGGTTGGCACAGTGGAGATCCCCATATGATCTCCATTGACGACGAACGCAGGGTCAACGAGGTTCATGACCATAAGCGCCGCCACGCGCTTTTGCATGGCCAGCACTTGCTCCTCCCATGCCGCCGGTAGCTTCTGCGCTACTGTTGTGCCACAACGATACGACCATCGCATGCGCTCCCTCACAAACTTGCGGATCCAACTGAGAGAAAACGTCATGGATCCTCCGTTGGCCGGCAACTCCTCCGGATGACGCTCGGCGGTGAGGCCATGGATGATGCCGCGGAGGTTAGAGGAGTTGATTATTGTTCCCGCGAGGCGCATGCTTGCCACGGTGTCAATGATGTGAGCTTCAAACCTGGCATGGCGGGCCATGCGTGCGCTTAGTAGTGGCTCCTTGAACTTTCATCTCTTCCACGTGCGACAGGAAATGCCAAAACGTTTAAAGCAAAACGACGGAAGAAGGCTCGTACCAACCACGAATGATTGAGGGGTTGAGTTGGTCATAAACGCACCATCCTCCTGCACCGCGATAGAGTTTGGGCAGCAGCTTCACAGCAGCATACGCCATTCCGCCGGCCTCCATGGCGCAGTGGACGCGTGGCAAATGACCGTCACCCAACCAGTTGACGTACTCGCCACGCTGGCGGGTGCGCTCAATGCCGTCTGCGCCGGCGGCTTCATTGTCGTCAGGGGGCACGTCGTTGCCTTTAGTTTGTGTTGGCGGTAGCCGAGCATGCGTGGTGACGGTCGTTAATGCAGGAAAAAGTGACTGTTCAATGGGTACGAGGACCATGGACGGTGACTTCTTGGGAGGGCGGCCAGGACGGCGCCGAGGCGGCAGCTTGCATGGAGTGGGGTGGCGGACAGTGTGCGGGTCAAATTGCCGCTCCCGCTCAGCGGCAGCCTCCAACGGGGAGAGCTTCTTCATGCGGAAGTCCAGGAGCGTCTTCATGTTGTCGGCTAACGTGACTGGACGTGACAAAGTGTCAGTACGGTACCTGCGTACTTGAGCTCTGGCACCCATGCTCGGCAGTCGACAAACGTCAGTTCTTGCGATGAGGGCCACCCGAGGCGTATCGCGCGTTGCTGAGGGAGTGCGCACCTGACGGTGGACCGCATTTTGCTTTTCGAACTTTGAACTTTGAGTCAGAAGACCGAGGCACGGCATTATTGCCACCGGCTGGATAGATCAGTGGGCGAAAATGAATAACAAGTGCCCATGACCCCGGTACTTTGGGTGAACACCCAAAAAACTCAAATGCCCCTGTTTTTGAATGAAAGCAAGAAGCACACAAAAGGGGTTGGAAAACCTGGCGAATTCATGGTTCAGTTAGGTATACATACAAGTGTCGAGTTACGAATGAGACAAAGTCGGGGTCGTCGGGTCGATTGTCGAGTGACGCGTTTGGAGTCAAATCGTGAGTAGTCGGATTCGAGAAGGTCCACCGAGAAGTCGGGGTACTTTGAGAATTGACAGTAAAGATGCGAGATGCATGTTTACAGATCTAGATTTGTCTCGGTGCGTGGAGAAGTCGACCAAAAGCTCGTGATACTTCTGTTGCAGGTTTGCGAGAGTGGTTGAAGCTGTCGGAAGGTTAAAAAAGATCCACTGGGGGTGGGGCAGTTGGCCGGTTTCCCCTTGACTGTCGGAGTGAATATCGTGGTCTCACGACGCGATGGGCTGTTTGTGTAATGACAGAAATGTCCAGTTAGAAAGATTAGGGAATCGTGTACGTCTGGTACGTAACATTATATTGCGCCAAGCGAATCTTTAATGGTTCACAAAGATGGTATGGCGAGGAGAAGACAATTTGAGGAGTTGAGAGAAATAGATAGTTTTTCTACACAGGTTAGTGTGCTTCAATGAAAAGTGTAAAAAAATTCGAACACATTGTTAGGTCATTGACATACACGAGTTTGTAAACTCCGCGAGTGCGTATTTCTTTCCTTCAATTGATTTCCCATCACGTGGTGACCTCAGGATTTTGTGCCTATTTGTCGAAGGAATTTTGGCCACCTACTTTGACTTCCGGTGTTCCGTTGTAGAAGGTTCTGACAACTTCAACCACTTGCGAGAATGGTAGAGAAAAACATCGCGAGCCGTGTCAATGTTTCCATACTATTCGGTCAACTTCTCCAAGGTACTGTGTTTGTTAGAAACCACACCTCAATACTTTTGAAGCCCCCTCCACTTCTCCAACGAGCTTATCGAAGCAGCCACTCACAGCTTGACCTCGCACGTGTCGCTCGGCTCAAGCACCGAGGAACCAACATTTGCCTCAATGTGATTCTCTTCATTCTATACATGTTCTCCACTCCTTCGACACTTGTAATTGAAGTAAACTTACTGCTTAATACAAGTATCCATTTGTCCAAAATCCTCAAATTGTCTATTGTTCTGCACTTCATCCTTGTGTACCACCTACTCCTCTACTCGGCGTAACAGCTAGCATTAAAGTGGAGCGGCGCTGGAGGGGTAGCCGACGCATTAACTATGAGGCTACAACCTCGCACTTATCCTTAGTGCATCTCCATCGTTCAGAAGCTTGTAGACCTTGCAACAACAATGGGGAACGGAGCGAGTGTAACCAGCAACAAGCAGCAGTAACGGGCGAAGACTCGGGAGATGGAGGATCAGCAGTATGCAAACAATGATGCTCTCCAGACAAATGAGATAGCAATGGCCACTTTTGCGGCAAAAGGTACTGCACCAATAAATCCGATGGCCAACCCGGTGATGAACCCTTCAAGCTCGATGAATCCTTTGTTCCTGCTGTCGCCCGTCGGAACGACATCTGGCACGATGGGAGGCACTGGTTGACAAGCTCGCACTAATGAAGACTTGTACTAGAAGTTGTCGTGACTTGAGGGACTTAATACCCATATGCTCCAACAACTCAACGCGATGATGGAGGAGCTTCAAGTTTCCCGTGTGCGAGAAACAAAGCTTACCAAGAGAACTCTCCAATTGTCGAGTTAACCCCAGATACCATCGGCACTCCTTGAGTCGTTCGATCGTGCGAACTCAAAAGAATCGACGGTCACGATGTGGCTGACGAGTTTGGAAGTGTTCTTCACCACTGCAAGGGTCAACAAAAAAAGGAGAAGATTGACCGAGCAGCTTTTCTTTTGCGTTGCAAAGCTTGAAGTTGGTGGTGCGATCTAAAGACCATCAAACGGTAGAAGGAGACCGGTGGAGCTATATCAATGGCTCACGTGACCGCTCTCTCATCGTTGACTGTAGGCATATAACTTCTAATGCAGACAAATCCAACGTGGCATGACTCTGTCATTCCACCAAAAACGTGGAGCAACTTTGCATGCGCTACACTCGCCAGGTTTGGAAAGTTGAATGAGAAATGTGATGCACTATACAGACTCCAACGCCTGCGTTAGTAATGTATTATGACGAAGTATGTACAAAGTTTCCATGAAAACATCACATGCAGAGACCTTTCCCTAAATGAACTCTGGATCTACTAGGTCAACATCCTCAATCAAGATATTCAGTGAGTAATTTCCATTTTGGGCATCCAGAATGCCCTTCCGCAAATAATCACAGTAGCCGATAGCATCAAGTGCAGCAACTACAATGCTCAGATGCAGGAATCCAACAACGGGTGACCCCAAAGCCACAATTCTTATCATGGCGGAAGAAAGTGGTAGTTGACAGAAGCCTTGTTCCGAATGGAGATCGATGCCATTGATCAACACAGTCAACGGAGCTGCTAGACTTGTAGAATTCCGGGTCATACCTTGCACAACTCTTGAAAGCAGCATCAATAGGCCCAAAAGGGGGGGAAACCACACAACAATAATGAGTCATGAAACAGCGAAGGTCATGAGTAGACAACAAAAGTCCTGTGTGGTCGGAAAAATCTGCGCTGACGAATTGCCCATCTTAGCAGCTCACATTGCTGCAAACAAGAATTCATGAGATTGCAAAGTTCAACGAGGGGTACGAGGATGACCAATCGATGATACTGCTACGAGTGCAACCGAGGGGTTGTAAAAGTCATATAAGAGTACCAGCAATACATGACAGATGAGCTTCTCATAGATTCGTAAGTAACAACATGGCTCAAAATCTGGGCTTGCATGCCAAAGCGGACGTGTTTGAAAGAAAATCCATTGACACAAGACTGTAGGTTCATTGACTTCGCAAACCACTCCAGGAACAGATCACAGATCTGTATGTCGTGATGGTCTAGAGGACTTGTCCAATGAGCAACCATAAATTATCCTCCAACGAGATTACCGTTATCATCATAATTCACAGGTGCACTCGACCAGCAAAGTGGAATATGTCATCATGAATTACAGAAAAGGACATTTCCTTTGGTTGAGCGACCCGTGACGTATCGGTGGTTACCGGAAGTAGCAGAGGTAGAAGAAGCAGAGAAAGCTGCAACTGCCGCAGAATGCGAACCAACATCTTTGGACAAATCCAAGAGATACCTGCTGTGCAAGGCTGAATCGTGGTTAGACTATGTGGAGACTAGGAAAGTGAAAGAAATCACAACTGTCAAGACTACCACATTGACTTTGACACATGAGAAGTTTGCAGCCGTTGTGGAGGAGTTTGTACAACCCATGGAGGAGTTCGATGGGGTTTTCTTTCCAAAGAACTACTCGACGAGTTGCCTCCGCAATGAAAATTTGACCAGAAGATAGACCTGAATCTAGACAGAAGGCCTACGGTAAAGGGATTTTATTGGAAGATTCTCCACGGGCTTATTGAACCAAAACAACAGGTGGAGGATATGCTCGGTCAAGGGTTCATCTGACCTTCCACGTCACCCTATGTGGCATCGGTACTTTTCGTGAAAAATAAAACCGGGAAGATGCGGATGTACATGGATGTTCAAGATTTAAATGTTATTGCCATCAAGAACAGCTATCATCTTCTACAAGCAGACAATTTTTTTCATCAACTGTGGGGCCCGAAATTTCTGCATATTTGACCTACACAACGAATATCATTAGATCCGCGTATCTGATAGGGAATTCGAGAAGACAAAGCTCCGTACTAGATTTGGGCACTTTGATTTCATGGTCATGCCGTTTGGAATCACAAACGCCCTTGTAGTGTTTATGGCAGTAGTGAACAATATTTCCCTCCCGTATCTTGANTTCTGTTGCCGTTCGATTGAGGTTTTTGGCCACATCATTGGTGGTGGAAGCATCACAGCAAGGTGGAGGCAGTCACTAATTGGCCAACACCGAGTAATGCTCGGGGCGTCCAAGTGTTTTGGGACTTCTATAATTACTACCATCGATTCATGAAGGACTATGCTCAAGTGTCTGCGCCTCTTTCAATCTCACGAAAAAATCCACCAAGTGGAATTGGGGGGACAACAAACAAGAAGCGTGCAACTCTTTGAGAAATAATATGTCATTAGCACCGGCCTTACGATTGGTAGATCCTATGGTGGAGTATATCATGGCCACTGACACATCCAACCAAG
>SZWC01002433.1:40767-53927 GCA_023375785.1 Penium margaritaceum
GGACCCCAGCAGACCAGCCGATGCTTCTACCTGAACCGACAACAGCAGTGGCAAGACTACGTCGATGCTGGTGGCGATCATGATTGAAAACCACTGCGTTTTGTTTTGCAAACACTGGTCTCCCACTCCCCCTCTCCCCGCCCTCCACCCCCTTCCATACCCTGCAAGCGCATGATCCTCGGACAGCCATCCACACCTTGCGAGTGGAGCATCGCAGCGACTGGCGCAGGCAGAACGGAGTAGATGCTGCGGAGTTCTGAGACTTGCCATTCGCTCGCCCGGCGGTGCATTCTGAACTTCAGCATTTGCGGCTCTGCCACTGCCACCGCCACTCCAGCAGCCCTCTTGAGTCATCACTCCTCACAGGTGGGCATGCTGGCGGCGCCGAAATGTCCTGCGGCATGGCTCTGATGCGCAGCTGACGCAGCTAGCACACAGATGTCACAGCTCACTCATGCACAGCCAAAAAGGCGTGGAAGCTCTCAACTTGTGAGTTTCGAGCGATGGCGGTCAAGGCTTCAACGTGAAACGGTCGACGCTCGGAAGGCCACACGGCGCCCCCGTCCTGCCGCCAGCGAGACGAGGCACCCGACTAGCTGGAGGCGAGCAGGAGAGAGGAGATGCGCTCGCAAGCATCCTCGGAACCCCATAATGACAACAGCTGCCGCATCGACACCCATGCAAAGCTCTGCCAGCTCCTTCTGACAGCAGCAGCAGCAGCGGTGGCGGCGCCAGCAGCCTCGTCAGCGGCGTGAGCAGCGGCAGTATCAACAGAAGCTGGCCACTCGCCCCCTAGGCGACGAAGCGTCACAATCAAGTCTTGTCGATCGTGTTCTCCGGAGAAAAATGAACATTTAGTATGGGTTTTAAAGTCGGAATAATTCCCTTTTACCCACATTTTGAGGGTCGGCCTCCCCGTTACCCACTTTCCTTATGAAATGAAGCGACCACCCATTGGTTTTCACAACTGACCACCTTGTCCAAAAAACACGAATACCAACTAACCTTGACCGCGATGCCCATTTCTGAAAAATCATGACCACAATTCTAGCATTTTATACATGTTCTTGGAACAATGGGTATTACATACGTTGCGTTTGAGGATTCTATGGATTCATCACTGTTTTTGTTTTGTTATGTTTTATTGCTTACATGGGATGCGATGGTGAATAAAACAGCACAACTGTAATGTTTTTATTTTTTGCCGATGTATTCAACAATATGGTCGCCTTTCGCAACCCGTTTTGGCTGAGGTGCTTATTTGGAACTTTTCCATCCAACGTCTTCTCCACAACGTGGCTGGTTTTCATCGTTGAGCTTGTTATTGCATTCAGTTGGTGGGGTTCGCCTGTCGACATGGGCAGCCATGCTCAAGCATGGTCGAGTTGTGGTCCGCTCGCTATTTTGCTTATTACGCGGAAAAAAAAAACAGTATTGCACGTTGCAAACCGCACGCTACATCGCATGTCGAAAAGAAGGAAGCGAGACCGGCGACGTTGGCCCCTTTTCTTCGAGTGTCGAGAGCTAGCGTTTAGCATTGTCTTGTTTCTATCGTTGTAGCGAGTTAGCTTGCAAGGTACCTTTTTTGGCTGATACGTGAGTCATTTAGATTTTCCTATCCGACGGCAGTTCGCCAACAATAACACACCTTACTTACTCACTAAACATATCGTACATACTAGAGTTTTTTATTTCTCCACATAAAGATTCGAGAACATGACTCGTACATAACTATTGCACATGTAAATGACACAAAAAAATCTCTTTATATATATTTTGAGTCCTGGTTCGTTGGATCATACGCTTTAACACCTCAAGATTTCTCTCGAAGGAGGCACGGATTCGCTTTCGATGATGGACCTCTTCTGAAAACTAATATGGGTACGACCTTGTCGACCTTGCTTCCGTTTTTCTGGCGTGTGATTCATTGTGCGATACACGTTCATCAAATGGAACCTTGTAGTGCTTGCTGGCTTTTGTCTTTGGCACTTCCGATGCAGGGTTTTCCGTCAGTTCCATGTCTCATATTGCACGAGATATGGAACGAAAGAAGCGAGGGCGACGAGCTTGCACCCATCTTTTTGTCTGGGAAGCTCTACAAAGAAGAGGAGATAATACTCCAGTAATTCCATCACAGGATATGAAAAACCCCAACCGTTCAATCCACATGGCTGATAAAGATCGTGTTGTCTTTTTTCTCAAAGAGAATATTCCCTCCATAATGGAGTATCATGAGCTGATCGATTGTCTTCGAACAACCGATGACGGTTTTCTAGAGGCATGGTGGAACGATTTGTAAACGAAGAAATGTAAGAAGATTTCAAAAAGTAGGATTGTAGGTACTCAATAGCCAATGTTACTTGTCATAGGGATTATGTGTGGCCTGTTCTACAGGATTCACGATGTCTAAGAGCACGAGCCTTGGACATTTGCTCGTCACGCTTAGTGACGAGCGGATGTCCAAAGTGGGTATCAAAGTCAGCTCGAAAAAGTGGGTAAAGTGTGCTTCTTTTGTTTAACTTTGGACATATTGCGCACTGATTAAACTATTGAGGAGAACGGAAGCCCCCTGTCGAAAAGTGGGCATGTTATTCTTCTTCTCCTACGACTGGCTGATACGTAGATAAAGTTTTCAACTATGGGTAACCTGCGCTTAACTTTTTCAAATGGTCGGTAAAAAGGATTCCCCCCCTTTAAATTAGCACACAAAAATGGTTCATCATTGTATGAGCACAAAAAAAATTCCACGTTGTTGAGCACCACAGAAATGGCCAGTCGTTGTACAAGCACACAAATCTTTACACCGTCTTAAGTAGCTAAACAAAAATGTCTAGTGAAAAACTTTCCACGATTGAAGCACACAAAAGCGTCCACCGCGCATAGGTGATGCCACGTCACTAGAAGACCCTCGTAAAAACTTTAGTGGCCTGTCTAGTTCGCAGTTATTGTTTCTCTCTTCAAAAGAAAGGATGACAAAGTGAAGCGAGAGATAGAAGGTGCATCCCACTCTACTCATGGAACAGGTTCCTTAGGAACTAAGTTTGCAACTCCATTTTTTCTTTTGCACTGATTGTTTCCAGGTGGACATTTTTGTGTGCCTTTTCATGGTCGGCTTTTTACGTTTGGACAATGAAAAGGAACACAATAATGTCCACCTAGAAACAATCCGCGCAAAACAAAAAGGGGAGTTACAAACTTAGTTCCCTAGGGTTGTGTTCTGCGAGTGGAGTGGGACGAAACTTCTACCTCTTGTTTCACTTTGTCAACCTTTCTCTTAAAGAGAGAAAGAAAAAACTGTAAATTAGACATGCCATTAACATTTTGCAAGGGTCTCCTGGTGACTTGGCATCACCTGTGCGCGGTGGACATTTTCATGTGTTGTTTTTTCTACATTGACATTTTTGCATTGGACATCGTTGTGTGCTACTCCAGACGGTGGACAAGTTTGTGTGCTCGTACAGCGACTCGCTGTTTTTATGTGCTATTTGACAGGGTGGAAATCCTTGTGTGCTCGTAAAGCGACCGGCCGTTTTTGTGTGCTACTTTTATAATTATGTGAAGACTGCATTTTCCTTTATTGTGCGTCCTTTGGCAAAAAGGGAAGGCACTTACTACTAGGGGAAGAGCTGAACATGCACATTAAGCTGCATGATCCGATTGCCAAATCAGCACCGCACGGAATCCAAGAAACAAACAAGGGACTTCAACGAGGTTGAATGCAACCAAGAAGAAACTTTCTTTATCCACTCGTCAGAACCATATTCTACAAGAGATTTATCTGGGTACAGTAAGGGTGGCAAATGAACCTTTTAACACACCCGACCAATCCTTGACACCAAGAGTAAAAAGAAAAACCAAAGGTAAAATGAATTTAAAAACTTCACGAACAACTTCTTTATCAAGAATCACCATTAACCAGGTGAATCATTACTACAAAGGTTGGTGGCCAATGATAACCCTTCCCAGTATAACTCAACATTGGTGGCCTTCATAGAAATCCTTACAATTTGTATCACGTATGTGCATTATCATTTCTTCCTAAGTCCTCAAAGAAAAAAATAGAAAGTAATTCTGAATAAACAGTTGAGGCGCTTGGATGCATAATCAAAGCGTGGTGAATATCAATCAAGTGGTCTTGTCTCATACCCAGTGTTTGTGCAACCAAATTAGAGAGTTCAAATTTTAGACATGAAAACAATACGAAGGTTAATTCTACACAAAAATTACTATGAAATCCAGGAAAACCAAAAAATACGTGCAAGGGCCACTACATGAAAGCATCAATCCATATGTTTACCGCAAAAAAACAGAGCATTAAGATTGTTTTTGTAATGGTGCATACCCACTGTACAACCCGCCCATGTAGGATGTCAACCATGAAACAGGACCCCATTCCTAGTCTTCGCTCAATGGAAATCGAGACAATTGATGATATGGCTCGAAGTTCGTACATGTTAATGCACGTTCAATCATCGTGGTGATTGTATGGTTATAGTTGCCCATTGGTTTCATGCCTTGCAATGTTTGACCAACGTCTAACAAAAGATCACCCTATAGTACCCTCCATCATGCGTCCGACGCCTGCTTGAAAATGCGTCCCCACACTTTGTTTGCAATGTGAAGCACGAATACAATCGATGAAATGATGCATTCGCTGGTTGAAAGCCGATTGTTGTTCAACTTGTGGTCCACATAGGCTAGGAAGTTTCTAGTGCAGGACTAGAGTGATGGCATATCATACAGTTACGGGCAACCCCATCGTCTTCTACAACTAGCAACGTAATGTGCCAGGCGACATAATGCCTCCCAAACGTTCTTCATTCACATTGAGAACTAAACAATTGTCACCCGTTTATTGTTCAAAACTCCTGTTCACAATTTTGCAACATGGACCCGTACGTCAACTGGAATCAACAGGTTACCATCAATTTCATCGCTAGAGCTACCCCTAGTTGAACACAAAAATATCGCCTTTGGTGGCAAGACGATTGATGCTGTGATTGGACCATACTGGTGGGACCAACTCGGTTCGTGAGACGGCGACCACTCGTAGAAAGCACACATCTTGTATCTGCATACAACATCGATTACATGGGCTGCCTTATTAATTGCTAATGTCCAACAGTGTACTAAACACTACATTTCAGAGAGCCTCCACTGATTACAATAGACATCGGACACACTATAAAGAACTTGCCATGGGCCACTTGTGATCTGACCCTTGTCAGCATACAACAGCTCGCAAAGATTCACCCTTGGCATGGGAATTCCGTAGGTCATACGCCACACCATCTCTATCAAATGGATGTCTGTGTAGGCCTTGCCGTTGTCACCTTCTTGAAGGATGAGGCTCACTGCATCTTGGCATGGATGGTTGTACTCTTCCAACAAAATGCAGTTGCACAACTTGCGGTCGACATCGAATTTTGACCTGTCACTGTCCTAGAGAGCCTCCCCGGCGGGAAGATATAGTAATTCCTTGTGTTGGTGGTGCAGTTCTTCAGATTTTTGTTGGCGAGCAAGGTGAACTTAGTGTCACAATCATGCGTGAGCTTGCGTAATTCTATTAAATGTTTTTGCACCCACACATACGAATGCACAAAGCAGTACAAGGGACACAACAACTGTAGGTCCATGATTCGCACGTTGAGGGACTCAAAGGAGATTTTGGTGTTGTGTCCAACCCACACCACAAAAAAAGCAATCTGCTCCACTTGTTGAGCGAGATACCCAACTTCCCACTTCCATCGAACATGTTATGTTCCTCCTTCTTGGAGGCACGTGATAGCTTGTCCCGAGTGCGTTGAAAATAGTTGGGAGTGAATTTGTGCGCCAGTTTCCAAAGCATCTTTGTGGCAACTCTGCCCACCTTGGCTTTGACGTTCTCCCTGGTGTGCTGGACGCATAAGGTGAGCATCGCACCTGGCAGGTCGCGGGCAACAACAGCTAGGAGGCCTGCATCAAGGTCAGAGCTGACAGTTGTGCTGTGCTCCTTGGCAGTGGGTTATGCATACAACAGCCGTTGCCCAAACCAAGTCCAGTTGTCCTTGTCCTCCTGCGCCCAAAGCATGCACACCATGGGAACAGGGTGGTTTTTGCAAGACCGACTTGAACCCGCTTTTAAAAACTTTGCATCCATGAAGACCAACCACTGCACATGGTTATATCCCTCACAACACGCTCCACGTGCAAGAAACTCCACTGCTTCCTTTCTTGCTTTACACAGGCGCTAGTCAGAGGATTCACCCTCTTTGTTTGTGAGTCATTTAGCACAATTCAACACACAATAGACCATGAATAAACTTGGAGAAGATGTGAAACCAATTGCAAAATACTAACCTTGGAAATGTATGCAGAGTAGAGAAACCAGGAGAGGGTCTTCTTATCAATCCGATTATCTTGAGCAGTTGTCTTGGCACGGTACACCACCTGCTAGTCCATGTTCTGACTGGTGTGAGCCTCCACAAATTTCCTGCAACATCGTCCACTCAGTGGAGGGTTTTTTCTCGGCTGTCACTTCAATATGCTGTAGAAATTATGGAGTATGACATAATTTATCACCCTTCTTGGATGTGGGACTACACTTGTGGAAATCAATGTACTTGATGATGATGGCATTGCCACTTTTATGCTGGAAGCATGCCTTAAGGAGCCACGTACATCCCATCAACCTCCACTGGCTACATCGCACCTCGAAACGAGTTTGCTCACTGTTGACGAAGGAAACGGCCATGCCGTGGTACGTTGCAAAGTCTTGGAAGGCTTCTTGACAGGGTTCAAAGTTACAAAAAGCCTTTTGTAGCTCCTTGCCCTAGTTGTTAAGTGGTTCTGGAGGAGTTTCCTTATTAGAAGACCATGCACACATGTCGTGTGAGACGGCATCAGAGATATGCGCATGGCATTTAACATGATTTAGGAGTCCCTAGGTAGCATAGATTGTTCTTCAACATAGTAGGAGGTCCAAGCTCATCACTTGCGAAGCCACATGTACACACTTGGTGGTATCAACACCCCCGCACGAGACACACGGTATGGATTGACGCGTTGACAGATTTCAATCTGTATTTTCTCTCTTGTATGCGTTCAGGTGAGGGAAGTGTTATGCGCTCCAGGCTCCTCCTAGTTGGTGAATAGATGGAGGTCTGCGGGTGGAAACACGATAATAGTACATCGTACGGGTCGTTGTTGTCCTCTTTCCAGTAGTCGCCTTGTGAGGCGTAAAAAATGACCACCATGGTGTTTAAACGTGGGTATAAGAATCTCATCTATGGCACGTAATGTCCATCATATCCACCACATGGAATTCACATCCAACCGTTTGCACGAAGAGGGGCGTCATCCCACATAGAGTGTCGCGCTACAAAGAGGAGTCTGCATCGATAGGACATAATGATTATGCTCAATAATGGCTCAATGGTCACAATCCATTTGGAAATCAAGATTGACCGTCCACATTGCATGAAAGTTGGCCAACTTTCCATGGATGACAACCATCGGTAACCATGCGATGGTTAGCGATGGTTGTTGACCAACATGATAGGAGGGAAGAAGATATGAAAGAATTTTGTACAGATTGCACTTGGAACTCGTTCACTAATGAGGTGAAACATAGCATTTTTATGGACCATGTTGACGAGTTGTTGCTGCATATGGAAGTATCTTCCAGCTGGAGCCGTTAGCACGTGGATGTGGACCGGCAACATCCACCAGCAACCTCTCACATGAACAAGACATGCGATGAGTTGAGCCCCTTCACGATTAGCCGAGTAGAATGATTGCAAAGCTATGCAATCCGTATGAAGGCACTAATACAACTAAAACTACACAATTTCACCATCTCATTAGTCGTCAAAATCGGAGGACCCCTCAAAAATGGGATAAAAAGGAAGGGTGAAAGCATCATTTCTGCAAATCTATGTTATGACCTGGTGAGTAACTTGCATTATGTGGCTCCTCTGAACAGTGAAACACGTTTTTTTTTTCAACCATTGTAGAACTTCACTCTAAAAATGATACATATGCCTATACAAAGACAATTCCTCTACCCACTATTGCAAGAAAATGATACTAGAATCGTGTGGTACGCCTATGTTTCAACTGGTGGGTGCTGCATGCATGATGCTGTATGCTACGAGAAAAGTGGGCGATGTACGTATTTGTTGTGTTATGTGAGTATCTCATCATTTTTGTGTGAAATGGTGGACAAGAGAAAACTCGGAGGCCCAAAGAGTGGGTAAAGTAGAATGAGGCTGAAATTGATCATCACATTACAATGAAGGTGGTAGACGCTATGTGAATCTGCCAAAGGTCATGGTTGTGCGATGCTTTTTTTCCATAGCATGATCAATGCAGGATATTTCATTGCATTACCAAAGTGCCTCCTTGACCCTACCATGTAAAAAGCATGCTATCCTGTGTTTCAAAACAGATATGGCTCTCCATGACTCAATTTTGTTCAACAAAATTTCTTGTAACATCACGAGAAAACTCCCCATACCCTCACCTGTCCCAAGCCGGTAACATGACCGTGTTAAAGCCACTGACATATTAAAAAAGACTCCTGTTTTCCTTCCACCATCATTCACCCGTTCCGTTTCCATCATCCCCAAGGAAAAAGCCACTGAGTATTTCGTTTGGGGGCACATGAACCCATCAGAAGATCCCATGCAGGCGGTACCAGGAAGTCGTATCAGATAAATTCACATGAACCTATTACTACCACATCGTTATGCATGGACTCCCCAATGATGACGGATGTGTTGATGGTGACACGGTCAAGCTAAGGAAAAACAAGTGCGTAAGTGGACAGTGGCTGCTGTATCATCAGAGGACCTTGACATTTCGCATCCCTAACATTCAGATTGTTTCCTTGCATAATCTGATGACTTTCCATTGGTGAAGCCACGATACATGAGTGTGCATATAAAATGTGAAACCATGTGACATTGGCTTGCTTGCTAATCTCAGTCAAGTTCAGTGTGTCCAAGGACTGTGAATGATGGTTGTGGGAGCAGCCTACTATGAATGAATATACTAAGGACTCAAGGCATGCAACACATCAATGATACTACTAGTGGATGGATTGTGAATAGAAAAGGGAGTTTGCACAATGGTTCAGATAGAGATAGTGTAGGACGCATGGTGGCAGAGAGGATCCAACGTGTTGCACCCAAGGACATGTTGAGCTGCGTGATAGATTCTGAAAGGTATGTGCATGAGGAGGAAGACATGGATGCCTGGGCATCATGTCACCTTGGTTTTCTCATCCTGTTTGACCTTCTCAAAAATTTCTTACTTTGCATCCGGTCCCAGTCAAGAGTTGTGAAAGCCACCTGTCCTCCCCTCCCTCCCTAACTCTGTCGTGACACAACTGCAAAGACTTGGGAATTTCGCAATAAATGAATGAATCATAGGAAATACAGCCTGAAACTAGAGGCAGACCACCAATGAAAATCCATGGAACTTCTCAGGGATAAAATGAATTCTAAGACCCAAAAAAATTACCAAACTCACAAAAAGAATGCCTGTTTTAGTTGGTGCAATGTTTCTTGATTTAAAGTTGCAGTACGGTAATGGTTTACATGTAGAAGGATTCCATGCCACATGGAAGCACAAGAGATAAATGTGGAAGATTGTTCAGTGATTGTTACGGATGAGCGATGCATAAGTGAATGAGCACTCAAGTGATGAAGAATCATGAAAGAGAACATCTTATGGGGTCGATTTTGCTCATGGCGGTGGTGTACATCCTTTTGCCAAGAAAGAAACTACAGCAAAAATCTGGTGGGCTCAACATTTTGTTGAAATATGTCCAAGGCATATGTTTCAAATATCTAGAAGAACTGGCCTTGATTTCAGAATAGTGGAGAATTTGAGAGAAATTGGTAGTTGCATGACTTGAAGGGAACTTTACACACATGGGGCAGTCAGCCAGATTCACCCAATTTGCCAGACTGGAAATCAGGAGGAAGCAAATTTTGTGGGCAGTGCCAGTAGACAAAAAGTAGCCATGCATGAAAACGATGAATGAGTGAAGGATCACACACCAGACTGCACATATGTGAAACATGATACCTACTTAATCTTCCGCAACCAGGCACGGTGTGAAGGGTTTTATTGCCAAACAACATGTCCTTCATTTACGATGAAATCAGAAAAGGATATTTGATTGTGTGGGGAAGAAATACACTCCGAGACTGGCGTGGTAAAATCTGTCGACCTCCAACAGCCAATTCAGCCTAGACCTCCGACATTGAGAAAGTTCCAGTCCTCCAGAAACATGATCAAGTTCTCAGGTCTCAAGGAACGTCTTGTCAATGCAGAAAACTCATCATGTGATCACTCAAAGGTTACAGCCAATGTACCTTGGTCTGTACAACCAGTCTCATAACGCATTGGAAATCTTTGCTACGAGCTTTTCTTTGGGTCTATGCGGTTGCATACTTGTTCTTCTGGCAGGTTCCAAACGTTCAATTTATTAAGACGCTTTGCAAAGCGTATCTAAGAATTTGAACAGTGTGGCCGGCTCCGAATTCAGAAGCTTGAATCACTAAAGGATACAAGAACTTCTGACGCTCCACACAGGAGCTTTGACGCGCAGGTTTCTGGCAGCGGCAGTCACTCCCTTCCGTATGATCCTTCTTCTGCTGCACATGTACGTGCACACTCTGGGAAATCGGAAGAGGAAGGACTAGTTCGCAACGTCTTCCGCATGCAGTGAATTCAACACACCTCAACGCTCACACAGACGGCACGCAATCATGGATTGTTGCTGTCCAGGTTTTTTTTTGGTAGAAGTTTGTACTGACGAGGATGCAACGTTGTGCCAGTATGTGTAACTTCTAGACATTCTGAGCAACAAGTAAATGAACTGAACCACGCTGATTTGCCTGCTTCTGGCTCACCTTCGAGGGAATTGTCCTCACCAGTCATCTCCCTAGCTGAAGAAGATTGCGTACACATGAGTTGCATACTTGAAGACAGATCACCAAACTAGTAGAGAACCCCTTCCTTCCTTTCCTGAGTCAATGATGTTTTTTGGGATTGGAGGGTCCCACAAAGCATTGACGACTCTCATTCTATTGGACGTACGAGAACATTTGATAGCTGTTAAAGAGTGCTTCTCTGATGAGTGTGCATGGACTTGGAACCCATGTACACTCCCTTTAAGAAAGCGTGCACTACGTTCCATTGTTCACGTCTTGCTGTGTATGAGCATCCTGAACGTCAGACACTGTTTCATGAAGACAAAACCGTGACATGAGTCCAGCCAAAGGACATTAGCAGGCCAGAGTTCTGTAGAGGTTTCTATGGGCCAGGAGGTGGAGGTGGTGGGGGACGGCCAGATGAGGATGTGGAGGTACCAAAAGCTTCTACTAGGTCCAAGCACATCTGGTGCAGGGTACATGAGAAAGGGGGCATTCGATGCCCAACTGGTAGATTTTTGGGAGAAATGAACTCAAACAAGGGCTGAAAACATTTGCTAGCGGCAGCTGTGTCAAGATGTGTTCAGATTGTTGTGGCTGGTAGAACAGAGAGGCTGATGACGAAACACATTAGGTGCTCGGTACCATCAACAGCATCTGCGAATGGATGTGGTGTCACAAAGGATTTGCTCCGAAGGATGCATGAGACAGGCAGGGACAAGAAAAAGTTGCCTTTGATATTCAATGAGAAAAAAATCACAGTCTGTACTGAATGTACAAGAAAAAACATAGCCTCTTGAATGTTCAGGAGCGCCCATCACCTCAACTCCAGGACAATGCCCCTCAATTATTTCCTTTTGCTTGCTCCAGAAACTAGCAATCATGAACCCTGAATTGAATCGGATGCAGAACAAGTTCCTCTCTACATTGAATGTGGGCCTTTCTTGAGCTACTCTACAAAACAAACTCGCATCCTCTAGGAGGGCACTGGTGTAGGAACAGGCACTGGCGTTGGCACAGGCACAGGAGCCGGAACAGGGGCCAGAGGAGGACTAGGTGTGGGTGCTGGGGGAGGCGCAGACACTGGCGTAGGCACGGGTACAGGCACTGGAACAGGCACGGGAACAGGTGTGGGTGCAGGTGCAGGGGCCGGCGTGGGAGCAGGGACAGGCACAGGCACAGGCACAGGTGTAGGTACAGGCGTGGGCGTCGGCTTAGGCCCCGGCCGGGGGGGAGGGTAGGCGGTGGGGTACGCGGGGCAGCAGGTGGCGGCCGGGGGCGGATGGTTCCCGGTCTTGAACACGACGCAGCGGCGGGCCTCCGGGTAGTCGGGGTTGTTGTCTCCTGGGTTGAGGTTCACAACTGTACTGTTGGGGTAGCGGATCTGCGCGTTCAGAATGGGCAGGCGTACCCACCGGTTCTCGAAGAAAGGCAGTCCTTGCTGCAAAGGACAGACACCGCGGCCATTCAAGAAACAGAGAAACGCAAGGAGGTGTGGCTGTTTTCTTGGATTCCAATGCAGGCACCGCGGTACACAGTGGTACAGTGCTTCTTGCCAATGACGTGCTGACGTTTCCACTTCAAAACCCCGAGGGCAGGATGAAGGAAGACACTGGATCCCAGGAGGATGCAAAAGCATAGGGAGTGGGAGGGCAGGGGAGGGGAGTGAGGACATTGCAGTGAGGCAAGAGTTGAGATCGCCATAACAACACTTCCCAAAGTTGTTCTTTCATGCAAGGGTGCCCCCCACCTCCCCCCTCGCCCCTTCCCCTCCCAACCCCAACTGTCCCATTCATCTTCCATACACTACCTCGTACCTCATTCCATGACCGTCAGCAGCATAAGCTAGCACACCAGTCAGCAGCAAAAGCCAGCACACCAGTCAGCAGCATAAGGCAGCACACCAGTCAGCAGCATAAGCCAACACACAATTCCATACCTGGGTCACAGTGCGCTGGTGCACATACGACGCTCCTCCGCGCGTTGTGATGTAGAGCACGTTACCTGCGTCACACGGTCCATTGAACTCCCACGTGCAGTAGAACGTGCCGATGCCTGTGTTGGACACCACCACGTCCTTCGTTGTGGACACAATAACGCGTGGACTGATTGCCGTGTCGCCACGTGCTTGCACACTGCATGGCATGGAAATGGAGGGAGAGAGAAAGGGGGAGCGAGCACGAGAGAGGGAGCGAGCGAGCGAGCTAGAGAGAGAGAGAGAGAGAGAGAGAGAGA
>SZWC01002433.1:55532-95347 GCA_023375785.1 Penium margaritaceum
TCCATCGGCGACGGAGGTCCCACCTGGCACTGAGCAGGGCACGCCGGGGACGGAGGAACCTGCAGCAGCATGCGCCTCGCGCCGGCGCTGCTCATGCTCGTGCTCATGCCGACGCTCATGCCGCCGCCGCTGCCGCCGGCTCTCCAGGCCGCCGCCTCCGCCGTAAGCACTTTGCTCCCGGCCTCAAACAGCAGCCACCACAGAGCTACTGTCAGCAGCACTGCGCCTAGGGAAGGCCCTCGCTTCGCCGAAGCCATGGCCGCGTTCGCAAAGAGAAAAACAGGGATGGTGATGAAACTGCGGAGTGCGGCAAACAGTATCGGAGATCCCACTGAGAGGGCCTGCTGGAGCGCAAGTCCAGACCTTTCGTGCTGATACAAGCATGTGCTTCCCTGAGACCCAGGAGAGCGGAAGATGCGAGGGGTGCAATGAGTGTGTGGCCAGCAAGGCTGAGGTCAGGCCTGCTGGGTAACGCTGCGGAAAGAGAGACAGGTGGGTGAAATCCTTTTGCAGCTGAACAGGCTCTTTGGGGAGCTGCAGCTGAGGCGCTCTCTTCTTGTGTCCTGAGAAAGGCCAGAGGAGTGAAGGAAAATATCCCACTGCTGAATCCCACCAATGTTCAAGGTCCTCGCTTTTTGTAGTTTCACGAATGGCCCTGAGACCGATGCGTGGGAGTCGGCCGTCAGCCATCAGCAGCAGTGGGAGAGCAAACTGTGCGGCATAGCCTGCGAGGTGCTCTGCCCTCGCGTACGTGCATGGCGCCAGGCGGCTGCTACTGCTGTTGGTGATGTTTCTTCTTCTGCTGCTGCTGCTGCAGCAGCTGCAGCTGCTCCTGCTGCTGCTACTGCTGCCACTGCTGTAGGTGCAGGCTGCACCGTGCAGCTACTGCTGCTTCTGCTGTTGCTGCTTCCGCTGCTGATTCTGTTGCTGCTGCTACTGCTGCTGCTGCTGCTGCTAGTAGTGCCGCTAGTGGTGCCGCTGGTGCCGCTGCTTCTGCTGCTGCTTCTGCTGCTACTTCTGCTTCTGCTGCTGCTGTTTTTGCTCCTAGTGGTGCTGCTGCTACTGCCGCTGCTTTCGCTGTAACTGGCAGCAGCAGCAGCCTGTCTGGCAGGCAGGCTAGCGCGTTGGCGGCGAAGCCGTCAATCGTGTAGTGACACGTGAGGGCGAAACGATGCCGCGGCATGGTTGCTTGCTTCAAGCAACTTGCTTGCGTTCCGTTTGTCCGTATGAGGCATGAGTGAGGCCCTCGCTCATGCCCTCTCGCCGCAAGAGCACGCCGCACCGTACCCTTCCAGCGAGACGAAAGGCTTGGGTGCACCATGCCAGACGGGCAGGGAGCAGTATNGCGGCAAGAGGGAGAGCTCTCGACGGCGCCATTTGTCCGATACAGCCTGTCGTAGGGCGCCTCCTCTCCGTTCCTCCTCCTGTCAGCTGCCATGGGGCTGCTACTGCTGCCGCCGCCGCCGCTGCTGCTGCCGCAACTTTCGGAGCTCAATTTTCTGTTCAACGACAGGGGCGGCATAGATGTTGAGGGCCTGCGAGGCAACGCAAGCCACCGCTCAACTTTTCGTCCAGGTTGGTGTGCCAACTTGTTCCAAGCTAGGCTTCGCTGTGTGCTGACACGCGCGGCACAAATGCAGGCGACCACCACCAGCAACAACATCAGCAGCAGCCATGGGGCAAACATGCCCACCCGAAGCCAAAGCTGGAACGCGGCGTAGCAGCCTGCCAGCCAGTAACTTCGGGGAGGAAGAGTTGCCGTAGGCGGAGCCGATGCCCCCGCTACCTCTTGTGGATGTGGATGCTCGCCATCGCAGCACCGACCCGGATCCTACTCCAGCAGTGACACCAACAAACTCCAGTATCAAAGCGAGGTAGGGTCGTCCTTGCCATGGACAACGCACCATGGGACATCATCCTCGTGCATGTCGTCGCCATGCACGAGAGTGCATGAGGTTCCGCGAGCGATCGCAAGTAGTCCACGGCTGGTGAACGAGGCCCGTTCCGAAAGTGATGCTCTTTCCAATGCGGTGTCCTCTGCAACGGAAGTCAAGGTTTTGCAGCCAGATCCCTTATCCTGAAAAAGTGAACAGAGCTATATCGCTGAATGCAGCAAAGAACGTTCCTGCCTGAGATTTCCAACACAATCCCAACCCATCTTTGAGAATGGAGGCTCCGTTCTTTTTCTCCGCAGTGTCGAACCTACAAGCCATAAAGAAACGGCCATTTCACAGATTCCACATCGCTAGCCTCCCCCCCCAAAGGTGCAGGCTGTCGAAAGAGCATAATACAATGGATACTCATCATCAATAGGTAGCGTACCACTTCATAAAGCTTTCCCCTGCGCCCAGAACACCTGCAAGATAAACCTCTCTAATCATTATGTACAACAACAAGCTACAGGTCGCTGCCCGTCAAGCTCTCATCAAGCATGCAATCAAGCTTCGCGTACGCCTCCTTGCCCTACTCAGAGAACTCCTCGTCAACATCACATCGAGTACACTAAGTCTTTTGCGGCATCCCATACTGATGACGGCGCCCAACCAAGGCCTTCAAACTACAAGTACTGAGGAGCACTAACTACGGCTCTTGAACATGTCCTATGTATTTGCCTCCTCATGCACTGCGATTGTCACTCTCTTGTGGCGAACAACGATGATTGATGAAATGAACGTCATCAGTGAGGAGAACCCCCTGATGTTCATGCGACGTGGGTGCCTTTGCATGAATGTTCATTAAATAATGAAGAGCTTCCAAACAACTCAACAAACCGCGTGGTGCACAATACACAACATTGTAAGGGGTCTCTCGAAAGGGCATCACTGGTCATACGGCTAATGCATGCTTGGAAAGACTTGCCAACATGCTAGGATGGACATCCTAAATTAACTTCATGGTTCCAAAACTGATTTTGAGAAGATAATGACACTCATCTAGAAGTTACTATTAATCGCCTATGTTGTGACTCAAACATCCTCCACAACCATTAGATGATGTAAGATGTGCTTTTTTTTAAGCTACAATGACATCATTTTTACATTTTTACCTTTGTCTAGGAAGGTAACATGCACCAAGAAATAACCTGGTGCTACAAAAACAAGTACAATACACGTTAAGTTCTCTAAGCTTGTCATCTTTTAGAGAATCCAAGAGGATTTCTTTCCTTGTGAACTCCATCATCCTTATCAGCAATTTGCACCCCATGCCCCATGGCTTCTTCATGCCAGCATCGATGTTTATGAACTCACCATTTTGGGCTCCCTTTGAAATTTTCTTGACAGGCTCAATGTGGTGCTCCACATTGGCCTTCCGCTTCTTGTGACGATTGATGTTGTTGTCTTTCATGAATGCCTTCTCCTTGGTTGCAGGAATTGAAGGAGGATGGGGGTTGTTTCTCATGATGATGTTGTTAGTAGTGGCCTCATCCGGATGAAAGAACCTTCATGCCATGCCATACCAAGGCATTGGAAGGCGATGAGATGTCATCGTCTTTGAGTTTGCACGCTTGATCTTACTTTACTTGTTGGAGAGAAGTTCAATATGGCAGGTTCACTCATTCAAATATACACCGCTACACCTCATGATATTCTATACAAGACTGCATATCTTCCTAAAAACCTGGATAAAGCTTTAAAGTAGTGAGCAGCTACAAGGTAGTGAGCAACTTTGACAATGCTCACTCCGACGTGAAGTTTTTTCAAAGTTCCTCATGCATCTTTTCTTGACTCCATTGTGTGCGACAATACATTTCGGTAAAGGTGAACACATCTTAAGTCAGGCACCTATCCCATTTGAGTTTTCACCACCCTTTGGCCACCCACTTAAGTGCGTCAACTGTGTGACGACATACATCCTTTTATGTGGTCGTTAACGCCCAGAATTGGTGCCGCCTTAGCAATAATGGTGGAAAGCAATGACTTCCATGAAATGATATGTAAATAGTGCAATTCATTCAAAACATTAAGTTTTTGTTCAATGTATTCTTCTAAGAGTATGTTTTCCCAACATGTACATTTATGGAAGTTTCATGTCTCCACATAACTATTAAGAAGATATCACAATACAATGTGGTAAAAAACATGATATCACACATAAAAATCATTAATCATGTATGATTTATTTGCTTAATTTAAACACGTATGAATTTCATTGATAAAAAAAACTATGTACCTATACATTATCAATATTCCTATGTTATCATAGGTAAATGATGGCTTATTTCACATATGCTAACACGATGTTTTTGCAACTGAAATATTATCCACAAGATGGTTGGTGTCTTTGCTGAAGGGGTGGACCAAACCGTGGAAGCTAAGTAGAGAATCGCAGACAAGAGAAAAAAAGGCAAAGAACGCTGGCCCCTACATTGATGTGGTTGAGCAAGAATCATAGAAGCCAAGAGGGAGGGAACGTGAAGGATAGATGGCGAAAAAGAAGGAATGATTTCCCGCGGAGACCTAGACCACGACGCAGAAACAAGGAGGCACCAAGTGCCACAAGGCGTAGTGGTCCTTGTGGTTGGAATGGGAGGATAGGACTAATTACTTGGGGCATGGCGCGAAGCAGTAAACAATGTCATTCCATATGAACACATCCAACCCTTGGATCCACAAAGGGCAGGATGGAGTGCAGAACGACATGTGTGTGGGAAGGACCAAGCACTGCCAAGTTGCAAGGGCAGAACATGGAGCATCGCACAACCACTGAAGAAGAGAAGAAGATGAAGATGTGGGATAAGAATTAACGGATAGGGGGATGGGGGTTTTGGGACATCGGAGACACGCGATTGACAAGCCCGTGTGGAGTCCCACGTACTGTTTCAGTGTGCCATAGACAATAGTTTACTGGTTGATGTATCCTTACATGAATGCTTACTATTCAATCAGATAAGTGATGCAAATAAGAAAATGTAATACATCATGATGAATTAAATACTATAAACATAAGTTCATGTTTTTCTAACATTAGGAATAAGTGTGAAGAACATCATGAATTTAAGTAGAATGCCGCATGAAACTCAAACGTAATTATGCATCCAACAAATCATGCATTTTTTTGGTGCAATCTTCACCCTAAATATCCTTTGTAGTAAAATGATGTTTCCC
Organism: Penium margaritaceum; assembly: GCA_023375785.1. Taxonomy (NCBI): domain Eukaryota; kingdom Viridiplantae; phylum Streptophyta; class Zygnematophyceae; order Desmidiales; family Peniaceae; genus Penium; species Penium margaritaceum. The sequence continues at coordinate 60,638 of SZWC01002433.1, forward strand.
AAAACGTTTACGCCTCATGGGTTTGCCGCTTGTTTTTTCCAACTCTACTCCTCCATAGAATGCTTGCATTCCCTTGTACACGCAATGAAGATAAATCTCCTTCCTCCTCTGTTTGAACCTAAGAAGCCTTTTTACCAAAGATGAATACTCACATCAAGGGGCCTAGTGAATCCACGTGTCAACCACTCGACTTCCACATGATGGAGCTCCATTGAGCCATTCATGGCCCTAGGAGTATTTCACACAATGCCTTGGTTTCCTTCTTGGCCAGTACAAGCATGCACACAAGAATATTTGTAGTCCTGACGATCACTCAAGCCGCTTGTGGACTTGGGGTTGCTAAGGGCAAGATCAGGAGGCAAGTGAGAATCTAACAGATGGCAACTTCAATTGTCTTTAGATTTGCTTAAGGTGCTTTTTTTAATCCATGAAAATGGTGGAGATTATGTTATTGAACAAAGTGGAAAAAGAACCATGCTTCTTTTCTAAAATACAACTTTGAATACAAAATACAAAAACAATAAAAACTTTTATTTTGTATTCATTTGGATTTTTGCCAAATGTCTAGCCTTTCTTTTACGTATTCTAGTTTAGTTTCCACGATTGTGTATTTTTTATATGATTTTTTGGTGTCGTGTTAGATGCCTTTTCAATGATTTTGTTCATATGAATTATTTTTATGTGTTACATAATGCACATCCTTAGCTTATGACCAGGTTTTGATTTCATTAAGATTACTTCTGTGAATACTTCATTCAAAATCAAGTATAAGTGGAGTTAAGATAATTTTCGTAACCAAATCATGGATTTCAGGTAGCAGGAGAGCGAGTTCAACCCTCCCTACCCTCACGATGAGTGGGGTCTAGATGGTGGCCAGCCACGCGCTGGTCACCGATCAGTTGGCAAGTGGTCGGCTAGGTGTTCGGCCGCTAGTCAAGTGACCGGCCAGCCAGTCCCAATCGCTCATCGAGCCCATCCAACCTCACAAGCAAGGCTGGACGCTCTGCACCCTCACCCGTGCCCTCCCCTCCTTTCCGGTTGAGGCAAGAGAGATAAGGACAATGGGGCAAGCAAGAGAGAGGGTGAGCAACTAGCACAATACTTGGTGTAAAATCTTCTATCGTGCCTTGCACGCGATGATTTTGCATCAAGGTTTTGAATTAACACAACTTAAGCAAATTTCATGACAAAACTTGTGCAAAATGAGGCTTTTGAGGTACAAACCCCTTGTTCATATCTTAGAACAAGAGGATCATGTTTAAGCTAGAAATGGGCTTCATGGTCATTGATGATGATTGCTCCTCTTCACTAAGCTTGGGGATAACCCTTACATGGACTAATATGGCCATTCTTTAAACTCAACAAAAAAATTGAACAAGAGTTAGAGCCATGAATCATTACAGAAGTTTTTTAAGCAGGATGACCCACGCAACCAAGTGTACGACGGTTTGAATGGCAAAAGAGAAAAAGGGGGTGCAAGCAGCTACCATAGCAACACAAAATCCACTAAAAGCCACGTGCTCAAATCGTAACCATTTCAAGTGCCATAAACTGCGTTGGAAATCTCTTACAATGCTCTAGGTTTTGCTACCCGCTCCTCTAGGCCTCATCCATTTTTCAGGGGGCGAAGTGGATCTTAGAAGGGGCTGGAAGGGCCCAATAAGTGTGGTGATGGCATCACCATACGCCCTCAACAAACTCCAAGTTTTGAGATCAATTAACGTGGGTACTATAGCCAAATCAAAGGCAACCTTACCACTTAAGGAAATCCCCCGTCCACTCGATGACAAAGAGAAGCATAAGGAGGCCAAGAATTTTTGGACGAACACATGTGGGTGAACCAAAACACAATGGATGTCGCGCTTGAGACAGACCATCTTAAGATGGAACTTGAAAAAGAGCATGACTCTGACTATGGTGAAGGCAAAAAAGATCACGATCATTGCAATTGTCGGGTTATAAACTCAAGCCGATCACTTGAGAACAACAAGATACTTAATGAATCGTTTGAGCTACCTAAAGTAGTGAGATTATTGGTAACAGCAAAAGTGGCCACGGGTAAAACTCCCATGAAACGATTTCGAACAACATTGCTGTGAAGGTGATTTGCAAAAACCACCAAAGGCATGAGGATTTCGTTGCCAAGGTGGTGGGATACATTATGATTACCACTTATAGTGGAGTTATAGCACATGCCGGAGGAGTGGGGGCGTATCGTCCTTCTTATGATGCAGCCATAATGGGGTAGCCTAATGTTTGCATGAGCGTTGTCACAGATGACATTTTCCCCCGAAACATGGGACTGCTTGGAGGCATGAATGCAAATCGTACTCCACTAAAGTAAATGAAATTACACAGAATACATAAGGCCTTTAGAGGCTTTGGCCAATGCTTTAACAACATTTGATCTAAAGTTCGCGTTCGCCTTTTTCCAGCTTTCTTTAGGTTGTGCATAATGGACTTTGACAATGATTGCCATGTACAATGCCCGGGTGCTCATGAGGCAAGCCACCTATTTGACAAACTTGACAAGGTATTATAGAGGGTGACTCGTGTCAAGATGCAATACTAATGGTAGTGGGCCATAGGTGCAGATGCTTTGGTGGCAACGATGACTTACCTATCTTGATCGGTGTGTAATGGGCACATCCTCCAGAGAGTGGAGATTTTCAAAAGATTGTGATGCTGATTAAATCGTGTAACGCAAATCTCGCATTTCTACACGACACATCTTTCTCGGTGGGACGGCCTCTCCATCATGCAAATAAAAGACAAGCTATTAAAGTATGTGATCAAAGAGTGGATAGTGAAGCAAGTACAACTTGAGTAGCAGTCCATGTCATGGGAGGCTTTCTACGCGATCATGCGTTAGAAGTGCACCCAATCTCAGAAGTCATAGTATGCCTTCCACAAGATCTAGGACTTCAAGCAGGGTAGCTCGTTAGAAGCCTAGTTGAGTGAGTTCACTTCACTCGTGAACGAAGTCGAAAGCTTCACTGATGACCATGGGAGTAAGACCTTCAAGTACCAGGAGTGCATGCTGTTGGAGTACTTTTGTGATGGTGTGGCTACCGAGATGTTAAAGGAAAAATCCACCAAGGTAGCAACTAGGCAAGCTTAGACAAAGTAGACGACGTTGTGCGACTAGATGAGCATAGTGTATTTGGCAAATGAGAGGCGCCACTCTGTTGCATAATTAACAGTGCGTGCATAGGAAGGTGCATGGAAGTTACGGGGACTAGTGGGTAAGTTGAACAAGGAGGGGCCAAGGGCAAGCAGCCCGCAAAACCTCTAGCCAAGAAGGCTAGTGGGCACAAGGTCCCAAAAAAAAGTGTTGTTGAAAAAATGACGAGTTTAAGGCAATGTGTGAGCGTCGCATTGCAGCCTTTGGCGATGGTCTCTACCACAACTAAATGTAACTTGGAAAATTTAGGGCCAAAAGCTCGAAGGCTCCTTTTCCTGGGCAAGAGGTCGCACTATTAAGCGCATCTTCGGCACGTTGGTAGGATCTTGTTTCGACGTAGACAAGGCCATGGAGAGAACCATGAATAGGGCCATAGAAAAGATAAGGTCAGTGCAAAGGGCCCGACGCTCTTAATGGACAAGGCCGTGAGGCGGATTTTTCTGACTCCTGAGTGATGTTAGTAGGGACCACTCAGTGGCAAAACAAGATCACGAGTGTGGGTTCATGTTTTTAGATGAGGTTGTCAATCATTTGGAGTTTTGAGGAGTTCAAGTTTCTTTTTTGTTTTCTCTCCTCTTGTGTTGCATCATACTACACGTCCTGACAGGCATTGCCGATTAAACCCTTAAGCTATAGAAAACATGCATGATTATGAATTTCTTTGGTGCAAACACTTAATGTTATGCAAGATGTTTTTGACGTGATTGAAGGAAACTCCTCCAAAACAATGAGTTGAAACAAGTTTTTTCTACCTTTGATCGATAGTTATGGCCTATTAAAGATGAAAAACGTTAAGGTGCTGGCCAAATTTGCACATGCCAATTAGTTGTGGACTCTAGTAGGTGAATCATGGTAGTTGCATTGTTGGTTGTATACATTCACTGTTTATCTGAAACACAGCATGCCATTGTTGAGCCTGTACATTTGAAAGAGTAGAGGGAAAATGAGAATGGAATTTAAGGACATCAAACTAGTACTCTCGTGAATGTACTGGTTGCGACTATAGAACATGCCACCGTTGTTAGCCTTGCATTTCCTTGACGGGTGGGCCTCAAGTACTAGCCATTGAATTCTGCATTCGTCGTTTGCGAAAACCATATGGTACTTGTGATCGGTATCTGTAAAAAGAAGAATTGTTGAATGTTAGTCACCGATTGTTACATTGAAGGCACTCAACCTTCTTCTCTCATTTGATGTCGTGCTAGGTAATACATAAGTCTAAAACAACAAGGATTTGATGTCCTTTAAATCAAAATGCTGTATTATATAGAAGAGACAACGTCACTTCACATTGATTCAAAGCAAGGAATTGTTATCAATCCGACTAAAATTCCATGGCATCTTGTCTACAATGCAGGTCAAGAGACATGTTCGAGAAGGGTTTCGAAGTTTCTTGGCTTAGGTGTAGAAATTGGAGGATGAGATAAAAAGGACACGCCATAAGAGATCCAAAATCTATTGGCGGAGTTCTCGAATGTATTATAAGACAAACTAGCTTGACTTCCACCAAAACAACACATTGGCCACATGATTCTGCTACAGCCAGAGGCACCTCCTATGTTTTGACCCATGTTATGCCTGGTTCCGGCAAAGGGGGAATGCCAAATCAAAGAGTGTGATGCAACGGGGTGCATGGAGCCAAGAATTTTATGGAAAAGTGTGCTGATTCCCTTGAGTAGCAGCCCATGTCATGGGAGGCTTTCTACGCGATCATGCACAAGAACTATACCCAATATGAGAAGGCGTTGTGCGATTTCCACAACATCAAGGACTTCAAGCGGGGTAGCTTGTTAGAAGCCTAGTTGAGTGAGTTCACTACACTTGTGAAGGAAGTTGAAAGCTTCACTGATGACCATGGGAGTAAGACCTTCAAGTACCCAAAGTGCATGCTGTTGGAGTACTTCCGCGATGGTGTGGCTACCGAGATGTTAAAGTAAAAATCCACCACAATAGAAACTGGGCAAGCTTAGACGGGCTAGAGGACATTGTCCAACTACATGAGCATATTGTATTTGGCAAATGAGAAGAGCCACTCTCATGCATTATTTAAGGTGCGTGCACAAGAAGGCGCATGGAAGTCACAAGGACTAGTGGGTAAGGTGAACAAGGAGGGGCGAAGGGCAAGTGGCCCGCAAACCCTCTAGCCAAGATGGCTAGTGGGCACAGGGCCCCCAAAAACAAGTGTTGTTGTGAAACTCATGAGTTTAAGGTAATACGTGAGCGTTGCATTGCAGCCCTTGGTGATGGTCTCTACCACAATCAAATGGAGCTCGGAAACTTTAAAGCCAAGTGCTCTAAGGTTCCTTTTGGCGGGCAAGAGGTCGCAATGTTAAGCGCATCTTTGGCAAGTTGGTAGGATGCTGCACTGACATAAACAAGGCCATGGAGAGAACCATGGATAGGGCCATGGACAAGATAGGGTCAGGGCAATGGGCCACGCGCTCGTAATCGACAAGGCCATGAGGCGGAGTTTTCCGACTCCTCACTGATGTTAGTAGGGACAACTTAGGGGCAAAACAAGATCACAAGTGTGGAATGAAGTTTTAACTGAGGATGTTAATCATTTCAAGATTTGACAAGTTCACATTTCTTTCTTGTTTTCTCTCTACTTGTTTTGCATCATTCTACACTTCCTGATTGGCATTGCCGACTAAACCCTAAATCTCCGGAAGATATGCATGATTGTTAATTTCTATGGTGGAAACACGTGCTACCATGCAAGAATTGTCTGCCGTTGTGATTGAAGGAAACTCCTTCATATCAATGAGTTCAATCAAGTTTTTCTACCTTTGATCGACAAGTTTGGCCCATTCAAGTTGAAGAAACGTTAAGATTCTGGCCAAATTTGCGCATGCCAATTATATGTGGACTCCAGTAGGTGAATCATCGTAGCTGCATTCTTGGTTGGATACATTCACTGTTCATCTAAAACACCGCATGCCATCATTGAGCCTCTACATTCCAAAGACTGGAGGTAACATGAGAATGGAGTTTAAGGAAATCTAGCTAGTACTCTCGTGAATGTACTGGTTGTCACAATAGAACATGCCATTTTTGTTAGCCTTGGATTTCCTTGACGAGTGGGCCTCAAGTACTAGCCATTGAATTTTGCATTCGTCATTTGTGAAAACCATACGCTACTTGTGATCGGTATTTGTAAAACAATTCTTCTTATTAATTGTTAGACATCAATTGTCACATTGAAGGCACTCAACCTTCTTATCCCATTTGATTTTGTGATAGGTAATCCATAAGTCTGTGACAACAAGGATTTGATGTGCCTTAAATCAAAATGCTATGTTATTTAGAAGAGACAACGTCACTTCACATTGACTGAAAGCTAGGAATTGTTACCAATCCAACTAAAAGTCCATGGCATCTTGTCTACAATGTAGGTCAAGAGACATATTCAAGAAGGGGTTCCATTTTTCTTGGCTTAGGTGTACAAATTGGAGGATGAGATAAAGGACACGCCATAAGAAAGCAAACATCTATTGGCAGAGTTCTTTCATGTATTCCAAGACTAATTAGCTTGACTTCCACCAAAACGACACATGGGCCACATGATTCTGCTAAAGCTAGAGGAACCTCCTATGTTTTAACCCATGTTATGCCTTGTTCCGACAAAGGGGGAATGCCAAATCAAAGAGTGTTGCAAAAGGGTGATGGAGCCAAGCAATTCATGGCAAAGGGTGCTGATTCCCTTTTTGAATTTAAAAGACGGTAGTTTACGCATGTGTGTGGACTAACGGACACCAAAGAAGCCTGTTGAAAATAATACCTTCCCCTCACCGTGGATTGAAGAAGTCTTAGACCAACTGCGAGGAGCAAAAGTCTCATCATACTTGGATTTTCCTCAAGTATACCATTGAATCCGAGTTCTAAGAGTTGATGTATCTTGAATCGTGTTTTGGATGCACATGGCATACCATTAGTTCTCAATTTCATGCTTTGGGCCAACGAAAACACCAAAAACATTGTACGAAGAAATCAACCAACTGTTTTAAAGGAACGCGGCCAGTTTGTGGTAGTTTACCTAAACGGTATCTTGCATTTCTCTAAATTGATGGAAAAACACATGAAATGTTTGCACAAGGTCCTTGCCATCATGAAAGGCAACCATACCACGTAACAAAATCTTCCAAATACTCGATAACAAGACAAAGCATAAGGAAGATGAGAAAGTCCTCAACAAACACATAAACGTACATGTGGGCAAACCAGAACACAATGGATGTCGCGCTTCAGACAAACCATCTTTGCATGGACCTTGAAAAAGATCATGAATTCGACAATGGTAAAGGCCACAAAGATCACGATCGTTACCATTGACGTGTAACAAACTCGAGCGGATCACTTGAGGACGACAAGATAATGAAGGAATCGTTTGAAGCTACCTACATCAACGAGGTTATTCGTAGTAGCAAAAGTGGCCACGCAGAAACTTCTCATGAAAAGATGTAGAACAACATTCTTGTGAAGGTCAATTGCAAAAACCACTAAAGGTAGGAGGATTTGGTTGCCAAGGTAGTGGGATGCTTTATGATTGCCACTTCCGGTGGAGTTACAGCACATGCCAGAGAAGTGGGGGAAACTTTCCTTGTTACGATGCAGACGTGATGGGGTAGCCTAATGTTCACATAAGCATTGTCACAGACGACAATTTCCTCTGGAACATGAGACTGCTTGGATGCGTGTATGCAAATCGTGCTCTACTAGAGCAAATGAAATTGTACGGACTACATGAGGCCTTTAGAGGCTACTACCAATGCTACAACGACATTAGATCTAAAGTTTGCATTTGCCTTTGCTAGCTTACCTCAGGTTGTGCATCACGGACCTCGACAATCATTTCTAACTACAATGCCTGGGCGCTCATGAGGCAAGCCTTCTATTTGACAAACTTGACAAGGCATGAAAGAGCGTGACTTGTGTCAAGATGCAATAGTGATGGCAATGGGCCATAGATGTAGATGCTGTGATGGCAGCGATGACTTACCTATCTTGATCGGCGTGTAATGGGCATGTTCTTCCTCCATAGAGTGGGGAATTTCCAAAAGATTGTGATGATGGGTCAAATCGTGTACAGCACATCTCGCATGTTCATAAGGAACCACTGGGTCACTGGGACGACCTTTCCATGATGCAGATTGAGGACAAGCTCTTAAAGTATGTGATCAAGAAGTGGGTTGTGAAGCAACTACACCTTGAGTAGCAGCCCATGTCATGGGAGGCTTTCTATGTGATCATGCATAAGAAGTGCACCCAATCTGAGGAGCCGTAGTGCACTTTCCACAATATCAAAGACTTCAAGCAAAGTAGCTCATTAAATGCATAGTTGATTGAGTTCACTACACTCATGAACGAAGTTGAAAGCTTCACTGTTGATCATGGGAATAAGGCCTTCAAGTACCCCGAGGGCATGCTATTGGAGTACCTTTGTGATGGTGTGGCTACCGAGATGTTAAAGGAAGATCCAACCACGATAACAACTAAACAAGCTTAGGCAAGCTAGAGGACGTTGTGTGACAACATGAGCATAGTGTAATTGGGAAATGACAAGCACCACTCTGATGCATAATTGAAGGTGCGTGCATACGAAGGCGCATGGAAGTTACAGGGACTAGTGGGTAAGTTGAACAAGGAGAGGCCAAGGGCAAGCAGCCCGCAAACCCTCTAGCCAAGAAGGCTACTAGACACAAGGCCCCCAAAAAAATGTGTTGATGGAAGAATGACAAGTTTAAGGCAATTCGTGAGCGTTGCACTGTAGCCTTTGGCAATAGTCTCTACCAAAACGAAATGTATCTCAGAAACTTTAGGGTCAAGTGCTCGAAGGCTCCTTTTGTTGGGCAAGAGGTCACAACATTAAGCGCATCTTTGGCACATTGGTAGGATGCCGTACCGCCATAGACAAGACCATGGAGAAAACTATGAATAGGGCCATGGAAAAGATAGGGACAGGGCAATTGGCCCGGCACTTGTAATGGACAAGGTTGTGGGGCACAATTTTCCGACTCCTGACTGATGTTCGAAGGGATCACTCAGGGGCAAAACAAGATCACAAGTGTAGGCTGATAATTGAAGATGAGGATGTTAATCATTTGGAGTTTTGACGAGCTTACATTTCTTTGTTGTTTTCTCTCCTCTTGTTCTGCATCATTCTACACATCTTGATCGGCATTGCCGACTAAACTGTAAACATGTAGAAGATATGCATCATTCTAAATTCCTATGGTGGAAAAACTTACTTCTATGCAAGATCTTTCTGACGTTGTGATTGAAGGAAACTCCCTCAAAGCAATGAGTTGAATCAAGTTTGATCTACTTTTGATCGACAATTCTAGCCCATAAAAACTGAAAAAATGTTGAGGTGGTGACCAAGTTTGCACATACCCATTAGTTGTGGACTCCAATAGGTGAATCATGGTAGCTGCATTGTTGGTTGTATACATTCACTGTTTATCTGAAACACAACATTCCATCGTTGAGCTTGTACATTCGAAAGAGTGGAGGTAACATGAGAATGGAGTTTAAAGAACATCTAGCTAATAATCTCATGAATGTATTGGTTGCCACTATGGAACATGCCACCTTTTTTTGTTTTGGATTTCTTTGGTAGGTGGGCCTAAAGTACTAATAATTCAGTTATGCATTTGTCATTTGTGAATACCATATGGTTCTTGTGATCAGTATGTGAAAAAGGAAAAATTTCATTGAACATGAGACACCGATTGTCACATTGAAGGCACTCAACCTTCTTATCCCGTTTGATTTTGTGCTTGGAAACCCATAAGTCTGTGAAAACAAGGATTTGATGTGCTTTATATCAAAATGCTAAATTATTTTGAAGAAACAATGTCACTTTACATTGATTCAAAGAAAGGACTTGTCACCGATTGCCCTAAAAGTCCTTGGCATCTTGTCTACAATGCATGTCAAGAGAAATATTCGATAAGGGTTTCGATATCTCTTGGCTTAGGTGGAGAATTATGAGGATGAGATAAAGGACACGCCATAAGAGATCATGCATCTATTGGCGGAGTTCTTTGATGTATTTCAAGTCTAACTAGCTTGAATTCCAACAAAACGACACATGGGACACATAATTCTGCTACAACCACAGGCAACTGCTATGTTTTGACCCATGTTATGCCTCATTCCGGCAAAGGGGTAATGCCAAATCAAAGAGTGTGTTGCAAAGGGGTGGATGGAGCCAAGCAATTCATGGCAAAGTGTGCTGATTCCCTTTTTGAATTTAAAGGACGGTGGTTTACGCATGTGGGTGGACTAAAGGACACTAAGGAAGCTAGTTGTAAAGGATATCTTTCCCTTACCGCGGACTGAAGAAGTCTTGGACCAACTCCAAGGAGCAAAAGTCTCATCATACTTGGATTTCACTCAAGTGTACCATTTAATCCGAGTTCTAAGAGTTGATGTGTCCTAAGTCGTGTTTTGAATGCGCATGGCACACCATTAGTTTTCAATTTCATGCTTTGGGCCAACGAATACACCAAAAATATTGTAAGGAGAAATCAACCAATTTTTCTTCAAGAAACTCGACCAGTTTGTGTTGGTTTAACTAAAAAGCATCGTGCATTTCTCTAAATTGATGGATAAGCACATGAAATGTTTGCACAAGGTCCTTGCCATCATGAAAGACAGCCATACCACTTAAGGAAATCCTCCGTACACTCGATGACACGAAGAAGCATAAGGAAGCTAAGAAAGTCCTGACGAACACAAAAATGTACATGTGGGAGAACCAAAACACAACGGATGTCGCACTCCAGATAGACAATCTTGGCATGGACCTTGAAAAAGATCATGACTCTGACGATGGTAAAGGCCTCAAAGATTACCATCCTTCCCATTGTCGTGTAACAAACTCGAGCCGATCACTTGAGAACGACAAGATACTGAACAAATTGTTTGAAGCTACCTACAGAAGCAAGGTCATTGGTAGTAGGAAAGGTAGCCATGCAAACGTTTCCCATGAAAGGATGCCAAACAACATCGTTGTGAAGGTGATTTGCAAAAACCACCAAAGTCATGAGGATTTGGTTGACGAGGTGGTGGGCACTTACGGTGGAGTTTTGGCACATGCCGAAGAAGTTGGGGCGGACCATCCTTACGATGCACTCGTAATGGGGTAGCCTAATGTTCACATGAGTGTTTTTGCAGAGAACATTTTCCTCCGGAACATGGGACTACTTAGAGGTGTGTATGCATATTGTACTCTACTAGAGCAAATGAAATTCCACGGACTCCATGAGGCCTTTAGAGGCTATCGCCAATGTTTTAATGACATGAGATCTAGATTTTTCATTTGCCTTTGCTTGCTTACTTTAGGTTGTGCATCATGGACCTCGACAATGATTGCCAGCTGCAATGCCCGCGCGCTCATTAGGCAAGCCACCTATTCCACAAACTTGACAAGATATTGTAGAGCGTGACTCGTGTCAAGATGCAAGAATAATGGCAATGGGTTGTAGGTGCAGATGCTTTGGTACATCGATGATTTGCCTATCCTGGTCGGCGTGTAATGTGCACATCCTTCCTCCATAAAGTGGAGATTATCAAAAGATTTTGATGCTGGGTTAAGTCGTGTAGAGCACATCTTGCATGTCCATAAGCCACCACTCAGTTAGTGGGATGACCTTTCCGTGATACAAATTGAGGACAAGCTCTTGAAGTATGTTATGAAGAGTGGGTTGTGAAGCAACTACACCTTGAGTAGTAGCCCATGTCATGGGAGGCTTTCAACATGATCATGCATAAGAAGTGCACCCAATCTTAGGAGGCACAGTGCACCTTCCAAAAAATCAAGGACTTTAGGCGTGGAAGCTCATTAGAAGGCTAGTTGAGTGAGTTCAATGCACTTGTGAAGGAAGTTGAAAGCTCCACTGATGACCATGGGAGTAAGACCTTCAAGAACCTGGAGTGCATGCTATTAAAGTACTTCCATGATGGTATGGCTAACGAGATGTTAAAAGAAGAAATCCACCACGATTTAACTAGCCAAGCATAGAAAAGCTAGAGGACGTTGTAGGACTACATGAGCATAGTGTGTTTGGTAAATGAGAAGCGCCACTCTGATGTATAGTTGAATGTGCGTGCATAGGAAGGCGCATGGAAGTTACAAGGACTAGTGAGTAAGTTGAACAAGGAGGGGCCAAGGGCAAGCAGCTCGCAAACCCTCTAGCCAAGAAGGCGAATGGGCACAAGGCCCCCAAAAACAAGTGCTTTTGTAAAAATGACGAGTTTAAGGCAATGCATGAGCGTTGCATTGCAGCCTTTGGCAATGGTCTCTACCACAACTAAATGTATCTTGGAAACTTTAGGGCCAAGTGCTTTAAGGCTCCTCTTGGTGGGCAAGAGGTCGCAACGTTAAGCGCATCTTTGGTACATTGGTAGGTTGCCGTACCAACGTAGACAAGGCCATGGAGAGAACCATGGACAGGGCCATGGACAAGATAGGGTCATGACAATGGGCTCGGCGCTCCTGAGTGATGTTAGAAGGGACCACTCAGGGGCAAAACAAGATCACGAGTGTGGATTCATGCTTTTAGATGAGGATGTTAATCATTTGGAGTTTTGACAACTTCACATTTCTTTGTTGTTTTCTCTTCTCTTTTTTTGCATCATTCTACACTTCATGATTGGCATTACCGGCTACACCATTAATCTCTGGAAGATATGCATCATTGTAAATTCCTATGGTGGAAACACTTACTACTATACAAGATTTTTCTAACATTGTGATTTAAGTAAACTCCTTCAAAGAAATGAGTTGAATCAAGTTTGTTCTACCTTTGATCGGCAACTTTGGCCCATGAAAGTTAAAAAAACGTTAAGGTGGTGGCCAAATTTGCACATGCCCATTAGTTGTGGACTCTAGTAGGTGAATCATGGTAGCTGCATTGTTGGTTTTATACATTCATTGTTGATCTGAAACACAGCATGCCATCGTTGAGCCTATACATTCGAAAGAGTGGAGGTAACATTAAAATGGAGTTTAAGGACATCTATCTAGTACTCTGGTGAATGTACTGGTTGTCACGATAGAACATGCGACCTTTGTTAACCTTCGATTTCCTTGATGGGTGGACCTCAAGCTCTAGCCATTGAATTCTGCATTCGTTTTTTGTGAAAGCCATATGGTTCCTGTGATTGGTTTCTGTAAAGCAAAAATTTTCATTGAATGTTAGACACTGATTGTCACATTGAAGGCACTCACTCTTCTTATCCTGTTTGATGTCGTGCTGGGTAATCCATCAGTTTGTGACAACAAGGATTTGATGTGCTTTAAATCAAAACGCTATATTATTTGGAAGAAAAAACATCACTTTACATTTATTCAAAGAAAGGAATTATCACCGATTGCCCTAAAAGTCCTTGGCATCTTGTCTACAATGCAGGTCAAGAGAAATATTCGATAAGGGTTTCGACATCTCTTGGCTTAGGTGGAGAATTTGGAGGATGAGATAAAGGACACGCCATAAGAGATCATGCATCTATTGGCGGAGTTCTTTGATGTATTTCAAGACTAACTAGCTTGAATTCCACCAAAAAGACACATGGGCCACATAAATGTGCTACAACCACAGGCAACTACTATGTTTTGACACATGTTATGCCTCATTCCGGCAAAGGGGGAATGCCAAATCAAAGAGTGTGTTGCAAAGGGGTGGATGGAGCCAAGCAATTCATGGCAAAGTGTGCTGATTCCCTTTTTGAATTTAAAGGACGGTGGTTTATGCATGTGTGTGGACTAACGGACATTTAAGAAGCTAGTTGTAAAGGATACCTTCCCCTTTAACGTGGATTAAAGAAGTCTTGGACCAACTCGAAGGAGCAAAAGTCTCATCATACTTGGATTTTTCTGAAGTGAACCAGGTAATCCGAATTCTAAGAGTTGATGTGTCCTAAGTCGTGTTTTGAAGGCACATGGCACACCATTAGTCCTCAATGTCATGCTTTGGGCCAACAAATATACCAAAATCATTGTAAGGGGAAATCAATCAATTTTTCTTCAAGTAACTCGGCCAATTTGTGTTGGTTTACCTAAACGGTATCTTGCTTTTCTCTGAATTGATGGAAAAGCAACTGAAATGTTTTCACAAAGTCCTTGCCATCATTTAAGAATGGAATTCTTTGCACAAGCAAGCAAGTTAAATCTTGCATAAGATGAGCTCCAATACCTTGGAGACATGGTCGGCAAGGACGGTGTCCATGTCAATCCATGAAAGGTCCAAGCAGTCGAGGACCAGCCACCCCGAAAAATTGTTGGATAATTTGGGTCTTTCCTTTGTTTTGGAAACTTTTTGGACAGCTTATTCACGGGTATTCAACCCTGATAGCACCGCTAAGTAGCCTCATGAAATAAAAATTGCATTGCAATTTGACTTCTCACTACAAGATTGTTTTTTTCAAAGTCAAAGTGCATCTATCCAAAGCGCTCGTCTTAGCTTTCTCAAACACATCGAAACCGTGGGAGGTGCAATTTGATAAACAAATAGTAGGACTTGGAGGAGTCTGCATGCAAAATGATCACTTTGTTTTCTATGAGAGTGTAAAGCTCATCCCTACCGAGACGCGATTTACCGAGACGCGGTGTACAAGAGTGGGATAAAGAGTTTCTCCTAGTTGTACACACTTTCAAGACCTTGTGTTTCTACCTCAAGGGAACTGAAGGGAGTGTGATGGTTGTGATAAACCACAATCCATGGGTGATTTTCTAAATGAAAGAAAGCCTCTTAAGACGAAAGGCATGTTTGAGACATTACTTGCGTGGACTCTCGTTTACATGAGAATATCAGCAAAGACCCATCAATGTGGCCAACTCATTATGCAGACATGTGGTTGAAAAAAATTAGACCAGCAAGTTTAGTGGGTGCTTATGGCCATTCGGACAATAATTGTGTTAACACCTGTTTCACATGCACCTTTGTGGTAACCAACTTGAGAGATTATCCATTGCAATGGTTTTGTGAACACGATTTAGACGGAATACTATGTTGATTATTAGTATCACGACTCTCAAAACATAGTCAAGTAGGAATTGGTGGAAGCCATGCAAAACTTGTGGCACGGAGAAGATGTTGCATCTGACTCAGGAGACCATGGTGCACGGATTGTGTCCCACTTTCATGACCCTTTGGTTGCAGGTCATGTGGGACCCCAAAAAACTGGTCAGATTTTATCGATCCACTTTTGTAGCTAGAATGGAGTTTCGATATCTATAGCTATTACATGACTTGCAACCCATGTGTTTGGAATAATGTAAGTGAGAAGAAGCCTTTTGAATTCCTCAAACAACTTCCTATTCTTAGGGCTCCATGGGAGTGCATCAATATGGACTAGTATTGGTCTTCTGAACACTGTCCATAGCAATGATGCAATACTAGCCATTGTGGATCATCTAACAATGATGGCACATTCTATTACTGTAACCAGTGATGTGAACGTGCAGAAGATGGAATTTTTCTTCTTGAAGGGTGTCGTAAAGTTCAACTGCTTGCAAGTGCACATTGTTTCTAATGGAAACAAACACTTTACTTGCGCGTTTGGCACACGATACATGAATAACTTGGCAGCAAGTCAGAAATCTTGTTTGCGTGTCAAACATGTTTACAATCCAAATGCATGAATCGCATTCTCAAGAAGATGCTCCTTGTTTACGTGGATCCTAACATGAAAGATAGGGACAAATTTGTATCACTCTTGATTTTGCAATCTGCAACTGGGTGAACGAGTCTACACAGTTCATAGAGTTTGTGTTGACCATTTGTTGGCATCCAATGGTACCCTCTTCATTGGTGAAGAGTTGGTGTAGTTGAGGACAGTTTGTTTTTGTTGAAGCCTTTGCTGAGCATGTAGAATCCTTGTTATAAGATGGGAAGGGTTACCTTCAAGCTTTTTAGCAATTACAAAAGGGATATACTGAAAAGAGTTGTTGTGAGGTGCTGTTCGACATCAGTTTCAAACTGTTTCTTAGCTTTAATAACTTTTGGCTAATGTCAATCGAGGCAAATACGCACCAATCCACTTCTATCAAAACGGATTGATTCATTCCCCTTCATCGCACGCATTAGACCAACAGCATTCTGATTGCTCATTTCATTGAGAATGAAGATACATGATGTGTTTTAGCATGCTCGCTCAAAAGAAGGTGTTTTCACACCACCAGCAGCCCTTGTTGGAGATGGTTAATGCGATGTCCTTGATCTTCTCCAACATTGAGAGTGTACAGTGTGGTCACGTGTTGTTAGGGAATACCTTGTTCATTTGGCTAGTTTTTGGACTAGAACGTTACTCCTGGGAGCTGAAATAGTGGATGCCCGAAAGGGTGATGAATGATTACTACAGCAAGCTTGCAGCTGGCACAAATCAACACATTTAAGGAGAACATGCAAAAGACTATGAACAACATTATTGCAAGGCAGCATTGATGGACTATCACCATGGGAGGTCGGGGACGCTAAACATGGTTGTTGCGTGGATGCTTCAGCTTGAAGGGGGGAGGCCGTTACCTGTGATGAAAGACAAGCTTTAGTTTAGGTCCAAGTGTTTTGCACGTGTTCATGTCTTAGCTGTTGATTGGAGATTGATTCATTTCTTTCACAATGTCAAAGCTTCACTACCAAAAAATCTCAAGGGTTATTCATGAATTGGTTAAATTCATGATCAGTGGGGAGGAATGTCGCGAGAGGTCCAGTTTGGCTCTCTTGACCCTTGTGACAAGCGAGGGCTCGTCGGCGGCCAGCCCTCGCTGGCCGACCAGGTGGTCGGCCGCCGGTTAGGTGAAGGGGCAACATCCTTCTGGGTTCTCTAGCTATCGATTGAGTTGGGGGCTTGACCGGCGGCAAAGGGGCCAGCGGGCCTCGTGAGCAAGGCTGGTGGCCCTACACCCTTAACCTCCCCTACTCCTCGTTAGTTGAATCGACATAGTAAGGGGAGGGGGTAAGCGAGACAAAGGGCAAGCATCCTTAGAAAAATTGGGCAGAAAATTGTCAAACTTGCCTCGCACACGACGATTTTGCATCGTCACGTAAATAGGTAACAAAGTCGCTAATTAGCATGATTTCAACAAGTTTCTTGATGAATTTTATGTATACTCACGAGTTTGAGGTATTGACCCTTTTGTTCAGGTCTTCGAGCAGGGGGGTAATGTTTAGAACGAAAATGGGCTTCTAGAACCTCGAAAAATCTGGGTTTCCGTACGCAAGGTCGTTGGTGACAATTTCTCCACCGTACTTGTAGGGGGGAAATCCCTCACAGAGATTGAATTCTACTCTGACATGGACATTGAAGAGGAGCTAGAGTCGACTTGTTAAATGTAGCTTTGAACTAGATTCAAGGATAGAGTAGGAATCAATTTTTCTTTGAAAATATGGTCATACGGATTTGTTTAGTCTTGTGTTTAAGAAAAAAAACATTGGATAGTTATACTTCTCATTTGAGTGATTTTTTCGCTTAGATTTTTCTTCACATGGATGTTGTATTTTTATTCAATTTTCACGTATTTTAAATTACATCCGAAATATGCATATGATTTTAAATTGTATGTTTTAAAAATGGATGAAATGTCGTAGAGAGAACTATAACATTGAAAGAGTGAAAACTAGTGTGTGAAGAAAAAAACTATTGATGTGTGCATCATTCGGTGTTTGTAAAACTAGTCAAAGAAGTTCAGATTACACAAGAATCAACAAATCCATATAAGATGGTTCTGATTGATTATTTGTGTTGCATTGTGTCACAGTTCAAAACATTTGAAGTATTGTCGATGGAAACGGACTGTAACTTGATTTTCTCCACATGTTGTTTTAAATAAGTGCCCTGTCAACCGAATGAACTTTTTAACCGTTGTCGCTGTGGCCTTATGGATTTCTGGTGTCCGATTGTGTTCCATTCGATTCGATTGCACTTGTCAGGATCGCGATGGTCCTGTAAGCAAGCAAATGGACAAGCTTCGTGTTCCCTGCGACAGATCTCTACAATTCGAACATGATGCGAGAACTGTGTGGATCTACATGTGGACTTCGTCCTCTCGTGATTTTAGATTTATTCTCCAAACATCGATTATTCATTCTAGTCGCACACATCCTTTTCTGGAAGGCTGCGATTTGTATTTGTAGCTTCGTTTCAACAAATACTTGCAGCGGAAGTTTTAATGTCCATGGCCAGCCTGCGTATACAGTGAAACACTTTTCGGATAAAGAAACGCGTTCCCGTTCACATTCTGAACTGAAGCGATTCTTAAACGAAGAGAACTTGATGGCTGTTATTTTCATTGACAAGATTGTCGCTGATAACGTGCTGAAAAAAATTGCACATAGAAGTGCTATCCCGCTCGACATCTACGTATAATCGATTGGAATATCGGGGATAGAGGAACAAGAGACTTATGGTGATCGAACGTCAGAATGCGCAACATCGAACGGATTACACTGGTTGACGAAGTCGAGAATCTAAAGATCAATTCGCATACATCGATTGGGAGTCGACAGGATCCGAGGCTGCATGTATTCGTAAAGATGCAGATTTCTTGGGGAGGAATGTATGGTTCTTTCCCGGGCGTCCTCAGCTGGAGCCGACGTGCACGTCATCCGTGAACACGAGAAAAGGTGACTTCCACTCTTTCAAAGTCGCGCACGACCTTCAAACAAGACTGCATGCTGGATTGTAGGGATGGAATAGGTGTCCAGGTCAACAGCTCCCTTTGTTGTGTCGGTTAGCACAAGTCAATGGCTCCCCACGCACCTTGTCGTCTTGACGAGGAACAATCTCCTAAAGCCGAACCTCTGAGCTGAGGAAAAATCTCAGAGAAACCTCTTCGCCATATCTCAGAAAAGCATCACAAAAAGAGCCGAAAAAGGTAATGAAGAAAATGCTCCTATCGTTTCAAAGTTGGAACTCCAGTTTTTGCAGGCAGTTTAATGAATAAATGTCATACCCATCATTTCACAATAACTTTACATGAATAAAGGTCACCCTGATGAGATTCCTTGAAATCTCTTAACATTCTATGTCAAGCCTAAAAATGCAAATACTCCAAATCTCCAATGTAAAAAGATTCAAAGAAATGAACCCTGAAAAACAACCTCCAAAACATTAACTTCACGCAAATCTTCACAATGGATGAGGAAAAGGTTGAATCCTTGAAGATTATAGCAAGGAAAAAGTGTAAATGTAAAACATGCACAAGTAAACCACACTCTTTGATACAACTTGATTTCAAGGACAAAACATAAAGGTTTAAAACTTTTCCCTATTTTCTTCGAAGAAAATGGAATGATGATCACAAAGATAAGCAATCATCGTTGTTTAAATGAAGCACTCATGTACCCTTCAGAGATGAGTGAGTTGTAATGATACAATTAAGGGAGGAATCTTAACAAGACACTAAGAAGTCATCAAAGGGATCCCACGAGGGAAAGAAATGGATTTTTCCTTCCAAAGAATTACATCCTTTTTAAGCAAGCATACAAAGCCCTTTTAATAATAAATCAAACCTTTGAACATGAAAAAGGCTTCGAGTCAATACAAAACTATTGTTGTTGAGATGTACCTCACGGAGGGTAGGATAGTGTGTTCATACACATTTGGGATTTTGGCAAAGGATGAAGGGGGTCAAGGGAGAGGTCGCCAATCTCATTTTTTCCTCGCCTACTGTATTCTAAACAATGCATTGTGCTACTTTGAGGGTCAAGAAGGAATGTAGTCATGTGCCTGAACTGCCCTTGTGTGCATCTCCTTTCAGAATACATGTATCCCTCTAGATGTATACACAATGAATATTTCAACTACAAATTTCAAAGAGCAACATATGTTCAACATATTTTCACGTCTAAATGTTTCATGCGTAAAATGAAAGCTTCACCTAAATTCCTTCGTATTTTGGTGCCAAAAGCACGTACAAAGTATTGAGACAAGGAGGTGGTAAAGACAAGAAAACCATGTTTCCATAAGAAAGAAAATGGAAATAGACACCAACATTGAAACAAAACCTTACTACTGATTTTTCCCATTGGTACTTCTGTATGAAGGGTGCAAGGGCATCTGCAAAAATTAGGATGAAAACCTAAGATACATGGTTTCTTTCATTCTATGATATACAAGAACTCACTTTACTAGTTGTTCCAATTTTGGCACTATGTGACAAAGAATGACTTGATGCTTCCTCTCTTACACTTTCTTTTGGTGGGATGAACTTTTGAACTTAACAATCAACCATAAAAAACATTTAAACTTAGAAACCGAACATTCAAACATGATCCACTACAATAGAGAGCTGGTATACATTCATTTTCTTGTAGTGCGTAAACCAAATGACTCACGATCATTACTACTAGTGGTCACTCAAGATAGGACAAACACAAAATGATACCATGCACTAGTTTATAGATCTCATGTCATGTTACAAACAAGGTCTACTATATCCACATGTACTGTGCCCATGTGATTTTCCCTCCCCTCCCCTTCCCTTCTTGTCCAGAATTGGTATAGGATCCACTTCAATTACTAAGAACTCACACCAAAAGAGGCATAGGAGTGTTTGATACACTACGATGTAAATGTGAAAAATTTTAAATAATTGGTACTTCACTAGTTGCTTTTATCCCATACTCTTTCTGCTGTTCTGCATGTGCCCAAACTTAGCCCCTTCTCCAAGATCACCACTACCACGCAATAAACCTCTATATAAATGAGAAGACAATGCTACCCAGATACTGATACACTACCTAATACACATAAAGCATACACTACCCCGTATCCCCATCCCTTATTCAAGGAAAGGAAAAACATTTTTGGGTGAAGGAAAATTGGGCACAACATATAGCAAAGGAAGTTCGTAGATGTTAACATATATAAAGGATACATACATCACACATTGAGAATATTATATAAACATCCCCGTTCACACAACAGACTCGAACATTACGTTTAGAAACCATGCACCAAGTGGTGGCACGTATCCTAGCTATAACCGTTGAATAGTACACGAAGTGTTGCAGTCAAGAGTTAGATGTCGCTAAATCAAAAGGCAACAACCTTAGACGCCTCAAGCGGAGCACATACAACATTCACCAAGGTAGAAGCTTCCAAAAGGCAGCTTGGTGGGAGGAATTTTCTTCTTAAGCCATCTTGAAAAGAAACCAGGATGCCTTCTCATAAAGGAAGTTTTGTAACGTCGTACTCAGTATACCATAGGTCGAAGTAGTGAAGGCGCAACTCAGAGAGAAAGATGGATGAGCTAAAAGTCAATATTGGAGTACTTAATACATGGTGCCTTGTTCAGAAATGAGGGCATATTGGATTGAGTGACTTGATGGCCTTTTAAAATTCTTTAGGTATGCCTACTTGAATGCTCCAAGTAGAGAAATGTTAAGGAGTTGCACAACTAGTAGATGGTTGTAAAACCATTTAGGTGGTTCCAAAACGAAGAAGGTGGTTTTGCAATGAACGAATAGGTTCCATAGTCCTTTTAGCCAATTAAATGTTCCATTTGAAGAGGAAGGGACACATGGCACTTGAAGGCCCCCTCAAAGTTGAAGGGTCAGAGGGTGCTGGTGGGTAGAATTCTTCTTCTTTCACAAAAACAACTCGGCACCTTGGAAAAACCACACCAATAGTTTCTAAGCATTTCAAGTGATGTTCAAGGAAAACCCGGCCAAATGCTTTGTACATCCAAAAAACCTCCTCAACTAATGATGTTTGACAAAACCACAAATGAAGGAAATCCAAGATCTTTATCTCTAATGGAGATAAAGATGTTCAGATTGAGGTGGGTGTGGGAATACAAGACAAAAACCAAAAGGAGAGTTTGTGGGAAGGAGAAAAGAATGAGGAAGTCTAAAACGTCTTGATGTGATATGATTGAGGAATGTCCCACTCACAACTGCATGAAAAGCAGTGGATTTTGGGCTATGTGGGTCTTTTGACCAAAATGTGTCAATTCAAGTTGAGGCAGGTATCTTTGTAGGTGTAGTAGGATGTGAATCATGCTTTGTGCCCAATGAGGAAGTTTTTGTATCTTTTATTGTTGCTTTTGAAGCCAAGGCTTTATAGTTTCTAGCAATTTTTACCTATGGCAACAAAAGGAGAG
Organism: Penium margaritaceum; assembly: GCA_023375785.1. NCBI lineage: Eukaryota > Viridiplantae > Streptophyta > Zygnematophyceae > Desmidiales > Peniaceae > Penium > Penium margaritaceum. The sequence continues at coordinate 82,933 of SZWC01002433.1, forward strand.
GGGGTGAGCGAACATGTCTTGCTTCTGATCTTGCACTTAAAATCAACAAATTATTGTTATCATTACACGAATCCTTAGAATGGAAACAAAACTTTGTTAAGAAATACAATGCTGGGTTGCATGATGATTGAACAACTAGCCGGTCGGCTGCCGGTCAATAACCGATGGTGTTCATGTTGAGGGCAACTCTTGGGGGGTCACTCATAACAAGTGGATTTTTTCTTGCTTATTTGAGTTGTGCTTAGAAACCCACATAGCCACTTGGAATCTCTTAGACTGTGTTAAGAGAGAGTTTGATATTTTGTAACTGACTCGAACGTTTGTGACATCAGAAACACAATGCAAAGTTTTCTACAGATGAAACATCACCACTTTGATAGAAAAACACCTCATGTATTTTTTTTCTTACATTTTATTTAAAGGTAGCTTAAGGTTATCTATACCTTCCAAAATAGCAATAAGGGGGCTGGCCCCATGAACTCTAAAGGTAGGTGACAGCTCATTTGAACATCCTAATTCTAACACAGATGCAAATCATTGTGTTTGAGAGACCCTTTCTCCCTACAAAGTTATCTTCATCCGTGAAAATCTATCATAGGTTGTAATCCTTACCTTATTGCTTTGTCGTTTTTTGCTCATATCATAATTTGTTGCATATTGTCCTGAAACGATGGAGGAAACAATCCATCTAATGGGGAACGTTGTGTTATGCGAGAACTCTACATTGCAAGTTAGGGGAGGATGATGCATGTGCCAGCTTGACTAAAGTATGAATTTGGGATTAAAAATGTGGTGTTCAAGTTGCGTTGAAAGTTCATGAATACAAGTATGGAGATGAGTGGTCCATCATTATCAAGTCCACTTTATTTAATGCAAATGGCTGGAATTTCTTTTGTAGACATGTTTTGTGAGAAAGAATACAACTTGTCTTTCTTCATTTATGGGGAGCAAACTCACTCTCTTGCAAAGAAATTTGTTGTAGATCAAGTGTGCTTGTTTATGATGAAATTGGTGAAATCATTGAATTATCTTGTGTTGGTAAGGCTAATCATTGACTTGTTTTCCATGAAACGAGGTGGGTTGTGTGAAAAATAGACATCTCTTATGAGGTTACATTAATACCCTTATGCTCTTGGATTTCAGCGAATGAAAAACTATGAGTTGTATAATGCATGAACTAGATAAACATTCTTAGGTTTGAATTATTTTCAAAGTCCTTAATAGTTAAATCGACATCAAATGATGTGTTTATTTCAATGTTTCATATCAGTAAAAACACCATTGAAGTTTGAAATGCCTTAGGCTTTCATGTAATATTCGAATTTATTTATTGAAATGGCATGTATGATTCATTAAACGAAGAAGTGCATCACATTCAATCAATTAAAAAAATGATGTCAAAGTCGAAGAGCAGTAGGGCAGGTGATTTTTGGGGTCGCATTTGTAACAAGCATGTACTTTGCTTTGGTGATTTTGAGTTTGATGTGGTTTTTCTCATTCTAAGTTTAAGATATTGTTGTGTTTTAGAGTTGGTAAGTGTAGAATCTTATGTTCTACTGATCATCATGTTTTTGGCCAATGCTATACAGTTTAGCTTTGCTTTTGTACAAAAGTCTTAATGTTTACAAAAAAGTTGTAACATTGAGGTTACTTTAAAGTCTTGTAGCATCTGGTTAACCTCCTTTCATGTTTCTGAGGATAACTATTTTTCTAAGGATAAACTGGTTGTAGAATAGCTTCATGCGTGCATTGGAGTTTTCCATACAATAGGTAGTCAATTTCACCAAAAAAACTTATTGGTCACATTGCTGTGGTAAACATCATTTGATTGGTGGTAGGTCTTGATTCACACTTCAATGTAGTGGCTTGATAAAGCGTAATTGTTAGGTGAGTCTTTCGTTTTTATCTTTGTTAAGCCTTTCGATACAAGGCTAAGTATAATGATAAAAAGGCTACAGTCCCTGTTTTTCTTTTGGGAAAACACTCACTTTATTTCACCAGTGTGTTCCTTGAGAAGGAATCTCAATCATTTGGATGTTTCAAAGGTGACAAGACTGTTGTATTCAGTGTCAAGTGCCTACTTTTTTATTATTTGATGAGGACCCAATTTGGGTTGAATGATGTTGGTCGTTTCTCAAGTTAGGTCTTTTAGGGTTGTCAAAGAAATGAGTGTTTATGTAAGGGAATACGTGTGAAATGTGTTTTCCTTTTGATCTATACTGCATTTTAAGAGATGTTTTTTCAAAGCTTTTATGCTAATGCATCCATGTTTTTGGTACAATAAGTTTCAGATAAATTTTAGCCTACAATTGTTTTGGACATTGAATCGCACCTAAAGCCCCCCCTCTCTTGCTCTTATGCTTAACCTCCTCAATGAGAGGAGTCTAAACTAGGATTTCTTGTTCACAAGGTTGAACAACAAGTGTGAGGTGATGGATATCATCATTCATCAATATGGTTTCTTCTCCCTTCAATTCTGAATTTATGCGTCCTTGTAAATCCATCTTAAATGGGTCGTGCATCCTCACCTATGCTTGGAATGGTTATTCATGTTCATGAGTTTTCTATGAAAACCCTCATTATTTCTATGTTCATATCGTATAACTGAAATTCTTATGATTTGAGTTGTAGATGCAACACAATTTGGAATGTCCTTATAGATCCTTGCCCTTGATATTTTGCCTTCATTAATGTACACCCGTGATGCGGCTTTGTCCTCTAGCTTATGCCATCATTTCTTAAACAAGTGGTAGAGCACCAGGCATCTAAATGTGTGAAGGCCATGAATATTAGACTTTTTGCTATGTCGTAATAAGTAGGAGTTGTTTTAATCGTAAACAAGAACAATGACACCACGCTTTTGAACCACATTAGCTGTTACACTTCTTTTTTCAACATAGAATCTTCAAGTTGTTTTCAAAGTAAATTTGATTTTAACATTTCCTTGAGCATGTAATTGTAGCATTTTATGACACCATTGTTTAGTAAAGAATGATTTGTGAAATTTTGTTATTTGATGGTGTACTCCTCAAGTGGAGTGATGAAGCCGTTAATGGTGAACATGCACTTTAGTCAATGCTTTATGCTTAACATGTGGGAACCACTCATGGATTGTTATAAGTTTTGTTTCCTACTTGATGAGTGTATGCATCCAATGAAATTAGTGGCATAAACAAAACCACAAAGCGCTTGTGTCTAGTTGAAGATTTAGTGAAGGGCTAGAAGACATCCACAAAGACGAGGTATAGCTTATATGAAAGGCGATTCTTTGTTGTTTGAACCAGATGAGGGTTAGGTGGAGCTACGTCTTATACATTATGTGGAATGAGGTCATTGTTGCATGTGTGAACATCGTCTTGAAGTTGAGAAACCATAAGCTACACTTGTTGTAGTGTTTCTCTCAAGTTCCCTTTTGCTTGTTGCAAAAGAATCCCATGCTAGCTTTGCACATTATCTCAATTGATTCGGCAACTAAACTTATTTTGAAGCTTTTAATTGTGAGCATCAAGCTCTAGTGTGCATAGTGTGTAACAAGTGTAGAGATATTTGCGTGCCATTGTTCCTGACAATGTTTTATTTGCTGGATAAATGCCTGCTAATGTCGACATTGGAAGTTTTCCACTTCATTCATGGTTCTTGCGTTCTTCCGTTTGTTGGTTTTTATTATAGAAACCACCCACGTCTCATGCCATGTCATGAGAATTGGAAACTTCATGGTCGAAAGCCCACTAGGAGACTGATTTTAGCACAAAAAGTTAGTCAACATAAGTCTATACATAGGAAACAAACATCGCACATGAAGATGAATCAAAAGGGATCCTTATGCACAAACGAGACCCTTATATGAAGTGTGGAAACCAAAGTCTCGGTAGTAGTATTAGTAGATGTTATGGTTGTACACATTGTGAACCACAACAAGTGCCGAAGTCTGGAAATCGATATCTTGACCAATTGATGACCAAAGTGCATTTCTTCTCCATGAGAACCTCTTTTAAGACATGCATCATACACTATAGTAGATAAAATGATGGAGGTAGCATTTTTGAAAGCTGAATGGATGAGCTGAGAGAGGACTTTCGGGTGATTAATGATTGGTTACTTGTGTTAAGAAATAAGTGCATACTAGACGGAATGACTTCATGGTCTTGAAGTTCTCCTAAGGGAGGCCTTCTTAAATGTTAGTGAATAAGATGTTACAAGGAGTTCTGTGGCCACATGAATGCTTGTTTAATCGCCTATGAGGTTGTGTAACCCACTTGATGGATGTATGATCACCTAGGTGGTTATACAACCCTCTGAGAGAAAGCAAGGGTATCAAGAAAGATGAAGGGTAAGAGGTTGGTGAAGGTTCATTGCAATCAGAAGGGTCATTGGCTACTAAGTAGAATTCTTCCCTTGTGAGGACATAAATTTGATACCTAAGAAAATTTGTGTAGGTTTCTCTAGGAGTTTTCAAAATTTTCAAGGAGAACATTGTTGTTGAGACCATTAAATCTCAACACAGCCCACCATTCAGTTCTTATTGAAAGATAAACAAAGTGATTTTATGACACACTATTGTACACAAATATACACCTGTACTTAAACTAAGGTTTAGGATTGCGTCTTATCCCTCAATTCACATTTCCTCTCTCTGAATCTTCACCTTCCCGTATCTCCCTTCAGTAAACTAGCCACCATCATGAGTGATCGTAAAAAACTAGGAACACATGATTGAGTACATTACGCTAAAGTAGACAAAGGATGAGATACAATGTGCATAGTCAAAAACAAGCTCATACACTTTTCTCTTACACTTGTTTCATATCCCATGATATGCTCCCCATTTGTGTCCACTCTCACCAAAGAACAAGTGAACATATCAAATACAAGTGTACAACAGTTTTCAAAAGAGATGAAATTTCTACCCAAGCCGTGGTGCACTACCTAAAAAACCCACCTTATACACTATTCATTATACTAATTCTTTATTCTCTAGTGATCCAGTACACATGGGAGTGTATCATGCACTTGTGCATCCATCTTATGCACCACTTTCCAAGAAGAGATATCCAAACCCATACACTTGCCACAGACACGTTCCCATCCCAAATCCACTTGTGTTTATTCCCTTTTTTAAACATTTTGCACTACCAGAGTGATCACTCAGTCCAAAGAACATTGTAAAGCAATAGACACTGGTGTACGCAATAGATGAAATACCACTTGAAGAATGGTGTATTATCTTATACACTTGCCTCATGATAAACTTCTTCATCCACCCCTCCCCATCAATGATTATTTAAACTTAAAGGCAAATCTAATTAGAATATGAAAAAATAGGTGAATTTGATAGAACAAAAGAACATCTAGTGATACACTTACTCTTGTTTTGCTCTTTATTGTTTCCACTCTCCCCATCGCCCCTCCTCTCACCTTATCAATGATCAGGTTCATTATGAGGAAACTGTAAGATTACGACACACTTGAATAAAATTTGATACAAAACTAACCAAACAAAGGTACACTTCCCAATATATTTGCCCCACATGTTTGTCCCATCCGCCCATGCCCATCTCCATCTATTTTTCAACTACCTTGAATGACCACTCACAAGAAGGTCAACATGGCACAATTTGTTATGTGAGTGCATACAACTAAAAAAACTTATTTAAACGTGATAAAATCCCACAATATAGAGAAAAGACGTTATTGTGTACAAATGATAGAATAATGGATGGAGGATTATTCACTTTCCTATACACTGGCCCCATGCACTTTACTTTCGGTTCCTCCCTCTCTGTTATAGTGATAAAAATTCCAAGGGACACATGAAACTATACTTTGAACTAGTCTATCAATAAGATACACTTTGTGACACAATCCCCTTTTGACATATCCAATACTTTTTGCTCTCGGTATCCAATGTCCTTCCCCCACAAGAAATCCCTGAAGAAACCACCATAACTTTAAAACTAGTCAGACATAGGAAGTCCTTTTGTGTAAACAAGAGAATAAGTAAAGAATTTCTAGTATTCAGTTTATAAAACAATAATGCTTGATCTTCTTTTCCTTTCATTTGTTCACCAACTTCATAGGAACATAAAACATTTACATACAAATCATACACCAAGTAATTACATGGAGTGTCTGCATTACTAAAATCTAAAGTAGTACATGTTCTTCAAATACACAATGACTTCGAAGATCCTCACTAGTTGACCACTTTCAACATGTGTTGATAGAAAACCACAGATGAAATAATTTTTTTTCACTAAGGAGCCGAATTTCAAAATGAAATTCAATTTATCATTGCGTTGAGCAGTTTGCAAATGATTAAATTAGATAATTGGAAAATGCCAGTAAGTAAGTTCTTTGATTGTAGCACTTCAGAGCCAAAAGAACCAACTTTATGTTTTGACAATTCAAGTTATCTTAGCCTCCAATACTTGTCATTAAAGTTCTTATTCAAACTTGATTGAAGTCTAAATTTCTCTATACTTCTTTTTTGTGTGTATCGGTAAGCCCACTCCTTTTTTCATCTCATTTTTAGTTGAGTAACACTTGGGTTGTTAAGAACAAATGCTTAAAGCCAATTTAATACATTGAAATTTATGTGGTAATATTAATGTATTATTTTCCACTTTATTTTTATGTAGCGTGGGTATACCTCTTTAGGATATGAAGCAAGCAGAAACAAGGTTTTGGACGAATAGAGCACAAAACCACAAAATTTCTTGCACACCTTGAAGTTCTACAAGGAAGCTTCACACTACATTGCATGGATCCAAAGTAGAGAATGGCCAATTCAAGTATCTTATGGCTACAATGACTCCAACGTCTAATGTAGCTATGGTAAGTACTAAGAAATACATTTCATTAAAGCAAGTTTGTGAGATTCAACCTCCAAACTTGGATTAAAATTTCAAGGGCAAAACAATTTCATACACTTTGTGTAAAGACCCACTTATTGCTTTTTAGAACTCAAGTTCTGATGAAATCAAATGTTGCATTCCATGTTTTTTATACCAATCTAGTTGGTTCGGAAAATGTCAACCTACAAGGAGAGGATTTGAGAAGGGAAAATGCATGCTATTGACAGTGCTTGTCACAAAGCGGATGCAAAAGCTGGTTATTGCTTAGCCGTGCTTATTGAGTGCATGAGTATCCACTTAATGTTCCACATTAATGAACTGAATTCTAATAGGACCAAATATAGTTTTTCCATGCTTGAGATATTCCTCTTCCATCATCCATGGAAGTTTACAAGGGTGCGGATTACATTGTCGAACATTGCTTGGATGCTAGTGAAGAGGTAAACTTGCGGTGTATCTTGTTAAGTGGGAGATCTTTGACATTACAAAATAGTTTGGATCATCAAAACAAGTATGTGATGCAGCTAGAAAATTGAAATTCGTTTTTTGATGCATTGATGTGTTTTGGTTGAACGCAACATGTCATGGCTAAATGGGGTTTAGTGGTTTATGCTTGACGTACACGTGTCCAAGAAAAGTATGTGCGAGAAAAATAGTTCTTGAAGTCATGCGCGGCGTGAGATGAAATGTGGATTTTGACTACGATTGGCAAAGGGAATAGTGGCTAGTTTCTAGACCTTTGGTGATATTTTGGAAAGAGATTGAAAGGTTCAACGAGTTTTGAGACGTTTCAATAGCAGTGAAAAAATTTGGATTTTTGGTTTAATTCTATTCGCTGTTTCATTGGAATTCTTGATAATGATGGAATTTTATTAGGACGCATCTTTTTTTCCTTATTTTCCCTTACATTTTAGTGTAAGGGGAATTTAGGATTTCTTCAAGTAGTCACTTCGAACATGGCATCACATTATTCTTTTGACTCCAATGTTGAACACATCAATGATTTTTATTGTTTTTTCACTTGAATACAAGCTCTTTGTTTTGTGCTTATGTGAAAATTTAATCTACAGTTTTTGTTACAAATTACTCAAGATTTTGATTTTCTAATTTGTCTTTCCTATGCATCCTCTACCTGCCCACCATCCGTCTTCCTTTTATCCAATCAAAAGATTTATAGATCACCAAACACCTGTATGTTCTATTTAATTCTTGACCCATTCAAGGTGCAGCTGAGTTGTAGAGAATTCAAGGACACTCGGGCTACTTTGGATTGTTGAATTGCATCTAATGAAAATGTTATTGCAGTCATTTTCAATACATACTTGATCAAGGCTGGGCAACCCGAAAATACGATTTCGATATGCGAGGCGCTACACCCAGTAGAAAGCGGGATACTTCAATTTTCGTTTCGCTCAATTGCTTCAGCTTGCACGACTTCGCCAACTATTGCCTCTAACTAGAATGCCTTGAAAACTATTTCCGTTGCCTAGAGCCTACGCAACTGTTTTGCGCTACCTAGAACTGGTTTCGGCGCTTCGAAAGCCGACAAAGTACGTCAGATGAAATAGAGCAAACATTCAAAGCGATACGATGTCTTTCGGTTCATATGAGGGCTTCTCCACACAAGAAGATAAGGAAGGGCATATACGAACCATACAACTACGTGGACGTCAGGGAAGAGAACGACGAACATGTTACAATTTGAGTGAAGATAAGGTCTCAAATTCATGATTCTGAAACGTTTTTTCTATCATAATGAAGGAGCCCTGTCATCTCTTGTTAGATAGAGAATGGAGAAGAGGTTATTCAAACAAGAAATCATAAAACTTAAATAATTCATAATATTTAAGTCCATAACAAATCGGTTGATTTTTTTAAAAGGTTTTGAATTTTATTTTTTTGTATGGAAATTGAGATAACATAAGAATAATACAAAACTGTAATAGAGGAAAAGGGATAAGATATTGAAATCATGAGAGAAGCATTATAGAAAATGTATCAATTCATATTACTTTAATTTCGAAGTAACATTATGATTTTTTAATCCTCATTTATTAATTGATAATGAAAAAAAAACAATACTCATGTATAAAGTTTAAATGTTGTATAAGTCAGATCCCTTACGTTTTTAACAAAATGTAAGTTTTCTAATGATTTATATCATTTAATCCTTAACTTCTCTCATGAATGAATGTCAAAAATTGTATTCCTCTAACAAAATAATTATTCACACACATATATGTGTATTTCTTCGTGAACAAAAAATACCATAATTCATCATCAATTTTATAAAACTGATGTATAAATTTTTTTAACCTTTTTAATCAGAAAAGTAAAACTTTTCTAAGGGTGGAATACTAAATTATAGTGTTTTCACTATATTTAGAATTGAAATATTCGAATAATACTTCATAAAAAATTTTAATTTGTCATTTAAAAACTTCATATTGAAGTAGGATAAACCTGTAAACATGGATATGAAACAAATGTTTCACATTCATTCGATTGTAATAAGAAAAACAAACATGTAATAACACTTATCAACTTCAATGGGGGAAACTTTCTAATTTAAGTTTTAATGAGTTCTTCTTCTACGTATCAACGGATAAATACATTTTTTTGTAAGGATAAAATATAACCATAGATATGAAATCAGTAAAATAACAAAGCAATGCATGTTTCATCGCCTTTGATACTACCCATGTTTCCAACAATTAGTTACCTCCTTATGTTCTAGCAATAGGTTAGTAAGGCCTTTCATATCAAGATACAAGTGATGGAAATCAAAATAAATGTGTAAAATCTATCGCAAAATGTCTAAACATTGCATGAAATAATATAAATATTGGCGTATTTTTTACCATCGTAAACTATTTCATGAATAGTGATATGAAAACCTTTTTCTAAGTACTATTTTTGAATACGATTATTATGGATGAGAATCCTTAAATTTTTAATTCAAATGATGTGATGATTTCATGTATTTTCGATTTGTTGTTCTTATGAATGTATTCAATAAACCTTTATGTATTTTACATAATTTTATCAGAGTTATCCGAACATGTCTTTAATTTGATTGAGTTTTTGTTCTATTTAATGCCTCTTCTACCATGAATGTTAGACTGTTGAGAATTAATTTACAAAAAAGCACAGTATATGATATTTTTGATAGATTTATTAAGAAAAATATTATGAATGAATACATTCCATAGAACTTTTAGCACTAGATTTGAAGGACGGTTCATTTTTCCAACTTACAAAGTTTAACAGAATTGAAACAATATTCCATTTTTATATATTCACTTATTTTGAATGTGAGTTATTTTTAATGGATTCATAGAATAGAATTTTTTCAATATTTTTCATAGTATGGTCTAATACCTGCGTATTAATTTTTCATGCAAAACTCACATTTCATGGCTTTCATGTGACCTAGTAAATGAATATTGAAATTTTACCATGATGATTTCATCATGAGATCATCATGAAGTTTGCTTCTAATAAGAAAAAAGTTACTTCAAATCGAAGTTAAATGCAATGGTCTCACATTACAGTATTATTCTAATAGTTTAGAAAATAAAAGATCACCTGTTTTATAGTATATGACGAACAAATTTCTCTCTTACTTGGTCTTGCTTTCAATTTACATGATTGTTTTTGGATGTTGTACTGTACTGCTTCGTTTCCAAATGCCCATTTTGGATCTGAATCATGTTCGGAGCTTCGAAAGTACTTTGCGTTGCATCTGATGTACGCTGCCGGAAGTTGAGGCGCAAAAGTGGTTCTAGACATCGCAAAAAAGTTGCGCTGTCTCTAGGCGACGGAAATAGTTTTCGAGGCATTCTAGTTAGAGGCATTAGTTGGCGAAGTCGTGCGAGCTGAAGCAATTGACCCTTTTCGTTTCGCTGATGTTGGTGTACGGTGCAACAATGTCCAGTGGGCTATTCCATGGAGCTAAACGCGATGCGGGGAAACTTCGCACCGTCTCGCAGGCCAGCGATTTACGGTGGGTCGTTGCCACTCTCTGGTCAGCCGTGGGGCTTCCGTTGTCCCGTACGATATTGCCCTCCCGTCTCGCGATCTTCTTTCGCGCAGGCTCGTATTCATGGCCAACCACGCTCTACTCTTTGTGGCTGCGGTGCTTCTGATTTCCGTTTCCGGTGAGTGCAAGGACTTCACCTAGCTGAAAGCTGCACGTCCTGCGCTTGCCACCCTGACACGGGCGACTCCTCGTTGTGCATTCTGCAGTCGTCGAAGGCGTGGAGTACAAGACGAAGATTGTCGCATATGAAGATGGCGTGGGCGGCCAGACGGTAAGGAAGACCCCTTATCTTTATGTTCGACACCAAGCTGGACATACACTTCCGTTGAGCTCCACGTCGTTGTAGCTACAGGACCTGTGGCGACCTACGACAGTGCCCCCCTCTCCACGTCGCAAAAACGCAGTGAGGAAAACCATTGAGTCGTTCCCTACATTGTCGTCTCAATCCGAGAAGCTGCCTCATTCTGTCGTTGCAGTCGCTCTTCTCGAAGTCTGGCAAGGTGGTGACGGGCACAACGTCTGCTGGCGACACGTTCACGCTGTATTGGACCCTCCGCGACAGTTCCAACGCCAAGGTGAATGCCTCTGCCTTCAACCCATTGCAGCCCATGTCTCATCACATGCACCGAAGAAGAGTGTCTCTCCGCAACTGAAGGGTCTCACTTTTCGGACCTGTAATCCGTCTGGCAGGTCGGCAAGCTCTCTGGTTACTGCGTCTACACGACGCCAGTTGTCAACATTTGCACGGTCACCTATCTCTTTCCTGGCGGCAGCATCACTGTGTCTGGTGAGTCGCACGAAACCGCGATCCATGGTTTCCCCTTCGCGAAGCGTCAGGGACTCATCGTGTCCAGTGAGACCCAAAACAGGAACTAATGTCAGATGCTTGTGAGTGACGTGGAAGCAGTCCTGCAAGCGGAGAGTGATTTCTCTGTCGTCCGGCGCTTTCAAATGCAAGCTTGTGGGCAGGGCTCCCCACACCTCGCACACATTCTGCGTTATGTCTCTTCTTCTTCTTCGTGTTCTTCAATGCTCGAAACATGCAGGTGCCGAGGACGACACCGAGACGGTTCACGCTTACCCCATTGTCGGCGGCACCGGCAAGTACGCTGGAGCCCAGGGCTACATTACGTCCACCACCATCAATGCAGCTGCCGGCAAGCAGAAGTACGCAGACGTGTTCTACCTCATGTGATGCGGCCCTTGACGTTGGGAAAGCAACTAAGCCACGAGAGAGGCGATTGTTTCCAGCTGTTGGACAGCAATGGGACTTCCCAGCCTCCCTTCGGTGAAAGCCTCAGGCCAGGTTGGTTAGAAATGTGCCGGGAGGCTGAGCAGAGTGACACTGAATGAATAAACTTGCTTTCTAATGCCATTTCTACTTCCTCTCACCCCCACCAGGTCTCCTACCTTTGATGAGAAATGGCATGCAGTCTCTCTCTGCGTCCCAATTTCCAGGACGGACCCAGCCCTTCCAACGAGGGGGACCCGACCCACCCCCCATCCCCGCATCACCCTC
>SZWC01002433.1:95526-121379 GCA_023375785.1 Penium margaritaceum
TGTTCGGGGGTTATCCAGGCTCCATAGCTAGGGTTCTGAACCCTTAACGCCGGGACCCACGAAACCTCGTGGAAGGAGCACACTTCTTGTCCATCAGCGCCCCGCCGCTAAAACGCGCAGCAATCGGCGTCGCCTGTGGCGGAAACAGAAAACGTGAAAATACTCTCCCACGCTCCATTCCCCTGATCTTACCTCATCTCTCACTACCTTTGGAAACAGATCTAACATTCTACTTAACTACTCTTTCTTCCGAGTGCATACGCTTCTAATGCAGAAAACTCTGTACTTCATTCCCACATAGGATTTAGTAAGTGAAATTCATGTACCTCCTAAGCCTGGACGGATTCATTTCCACAAAAGACAAATTGGGCATCAAGTGTAGAAGCAAACATGAAAAGGCTAAAAAGAACAAGAACATGAAGAAAACATGGAGAATAGAGCATTTTACGATTATCGCGAGTTCTTCTTCAATGAGAATTGTCAAAAAAAAGTTACGCCTAGTTGGCTGTCGATGTAGAGCCGAACACTGTGTGGGTGGTTCACACGGATGAGGTGTGGAGCAATAGGTAATTTGAGGAATTCAGAAAATTGGATAATTTGTATCTTATAGTAATTTTACTTCGACTAAAAGTGCCAAAAATGTCGAGCGTGTGTATACAATGGTGAGACACATATTGAAGCACATGTTGGGTCTTTAGTGCTTGAGTTAAAGAAAACCTGCAAAGCTGAGTCGTGAGTAGTCGCTTCAAGAAACTCCGTCGTGACCTTGAGGGGTTTTGAGAATGTCAAGACGCGGCCTTCTAAAAGTCTTGACACCATCAAAAACTTGACCGAATAGTATCAAAACATAAATAAAGTTTGTAACTAATCTATCGACCATTCTAGAAAGTGGTTGAATGTCTCAAACATTCGGAAAACAGAACATTAGAGGTTGGGGCAGTCGGTCAAAATGCCCTCGGCCAAACCGTGTTAAACTTGTTAGTTTACTACGCAGTGGGCCATGAATGTAAAGACATAAATGCCAACTTGAAGGGTTTAGGACGTGTACGTATGGGATGTAGCAGAATGTCGGTTTTTGTGTCGCAGACACGTAGTGACCTCTTGTCTTGTTGCACATCCCACACATCACTTATGCAGGTCATTGAGAGAGACGAGACTCTGCCATCGACGCACTCACCTATGCTAATACATGTGAACATCAATATCACTTATGCTTGCTTTGACTGTTTAACCTTGCTTCGTACAGACTTGATGCTAGATTTAGGCACACCCGGGTCCACACCCCTGGTTCGTACTTTGCCATGCAAGTGAGAAAGACAAAGGGAGGGGAATGGTTCAATTCCTCGGTTGTTGTTCCATGGTGAGAGAGCCTCGAGCTAGAGCCAACTCGCTGCTCGCTCGCTCCCTCAATCTCATCCTCTCCCCCGACGAACACCACTAGGCACTCTCGTGTCTGATCTTTCTTGTGTCAAACCGACCTCACTCGTGCTCTCTGCATTCTGCCATTGATGAGGTTCACATACATGTCTTCCCATTTCTCATTTCTTTCACAGACTACTTTCACTACCTACTGGTTTAAGAGCAGTAGTGAGCGTGTGCATCGCGTGTCTTCTTAAAACACGAAATCCGACCAAGTGCATATAGTGTCCATCACCCCCATTGTTGCCGCTCCCGCCACCAGTCCCGCCACACACAAGCCATCCTACTTAGCAGTGTGCCTCCGTGGTTGGCTCTCAACCATCCGTAGTGGTCGAATTTCGAGAAGTTCCGCGGAGAAGTCGGGGGTCGTCGAGAATGGACAGTGAAGATGCGAAATGCATCTTTATAAATATGGATTCGCCTCGGTGCGTGGAGAAGTCAACTGAAAGGTTGTAAAACTTCTGTCGTAGATTCGCAAGAGTGGTCGAAGTTATTGGAAGATTCCAGGTGGGGGCAGTTGGTCGGTTTGTCCTCGACCGTCGAAGTGAACATCGCGGTCTCGCGACGCGATGGGCTATTTGTGTAAGAACAGAAATGCCCTCTTGGAAAGATTAGGGACTCGTGTACGATTGGTATGTAACACTTCCCCCCTTCTTAGTTGCGACGTCCTCGCGCGCGTACAGATCTAGCCCAGTAACGGCGGTTATAGTCGTCGATTAGATGATCGACGTCTAAGAGGTTGTCGTAGGGTTCCCAGCTCTTTTGCGCGACGTCATAGCTGTGCCACTTGACAATACACACTGTCATTTTGCCTCGTCGTCGGTGGCCAACGACGTCCTTGATGACGTACTCCGTGTCTTCGTCCACTTGGACGGGAGGCAAAGGGGGGACCTCTCAGCCAGGGAAGTTCTCTCCGGGGACTCGGTAGTGCTTAAGTCTGCTGACATGGAACACCGGATGAACTTGCATAGTGTCGGGGAGTTTGAGTCACGCAACCACAGGAGTTTGCACGCGCTCGATCTCAAAGGGTCCCAACCATCGGGGTTTGAGCTTCGAATAGTCGGCTTTGCGAAGTCTGATGTTTGTAGAGCTGAGGAGGACCTTGTCGCCAGCGGCAAACACGTTGTCGCTGCGATGCTGGTCAGCTGCTCACTTAAAGGCTGCTTGTGTCCTCGCAAGCGTTTGCCATGTTTCCTCGGAGATGGTGGTGAAGTCTTGTCGTTGAACGTTGACTGCGGGAATGTTACTACGAATTTGTAGTCCGGCTGGTGTGGCGGAAAGTTTGCCAGACACCATTTCAAACAGAGTTTTACCTGTTGCGGTGGAAACTGCTGATTTATATGCGATTTTGGCGGTGGAGAGTTTTTTGTGCCGAAACTGTCCCATGAGGTTCACATAGTATTCGGAGCAGCCGTTCAAGTGTTTGGTTTCTCCGCTCAGTTTGAACATCAGTTTGAGGATGATACGCCGTTGAAAGTTGAATTCTGCTGCCGTAGTGAGTCATCAGTTTGCACGAAAAATGACTAGTGAATCGACCGTCTCTGTCGCTTGTGATGGATCTCGGCACGCCGTGTAGCCGTAGGATGTTGTTTAGAAACAGTTGTGCCATTCCCTCGGCGGTGACGGTGATCGTTGTCGGAATGAAGTGGGACATTTTGAAAAACCCGTCGATGATCGCCAGGATTGCGTCATATCCCTCGGGTGTGACTAGTAATCCCGTGACGAAGTCCATAGAGATGTCAGCCTACAAATCCGTCGAAATAGGGAGCAGTTGTAGTAGTGGGATTGACCATTTTCAATCGCTGAAATGTGTCGCAGGTTTTGCAAAAGATGGCCACGTCGGATTGCATCTTGTCCCACCAATAATTTTTTTCCAGCTTCTTCAACATCTTGTCCTCTCCGAATTGTCAACCTGGTCCTGTGTGGTGGCATTCTCCGAGCAGCATATGGCAAAGTTCTTCGCTCGGGAGGACGACCACCTGGCGAGTGAAGCACCATCGCCAATAGGGTGCGTCGGACAAGAATTTTGCCTTGTCATACCCGCTGTGCTGGTCGTAGCCTCGTGTGAACAGCCGTTCGAGGTATGGGTCTCGCTCTAGCTGTAGCATTGCCACGTCAGCCATTAAATCTGGTCGGCAGCTGAATGTGTCCGCCGGGTTGATTTTGCTTGGCCGATACTCAATATCGAAGTCGAACCCGGATTCAAGGAACTCCATCCTTCGGATTTGACGTCGACTCAGGTTCGGGTACGTCTTCAAACTTTTCAACGCATGATGGTCGGTGCGCATGATGTATCGACAACACTCCACGTAGCATCGCCAGGTCTTGATTGTGTGCACAACTGCCAACATTTCTGTCTCGTGTACGACATAGTTGAGTTCCGGTCCTTGCAATTTTCATGGCATGTAGGCAACCGGTTTGTTGCTGTTGCCGTGGTCTTGCAGGAGGATTATGCCAATGGCTCGGTCTGACGCATCTGTGGCCATGACGTAGTCGACCGTTGGATCGGCTGTTTATAGGGTTGGCACCAAGGTCAGAGCGTTCCACAAATTAGTGAATGCTTCTTGTTCGCTGTCTCCCTACCGCCACTCGTTTTCTTTTTGAGTGAGGTCGGAAAGAGGCGCTAACACTCGGGTGTAATCACGTACGAATCACCGGTAGTAATTGCAGAAGCCGAGGAAAACTTGAATTTCTCGAACGTTGGCCGGCGTTGGCCAATCAACGGCTGCTGCCGCTTTTTTTTGGATCCATGGTAATCCGTCCGCCGTTGATGACGTGGCCCAAAAAACTCGATTGAACGACAAACGAAGTCGCATTTTGACAATTTTCTGAAAACTATCTCGCTTTGCAAAACTTCGAGGACTTTTTGAAGATGTCCTTCGTGCTCCTCCGGGGTGGGATTGTACACCAGAATATCATCGAGATACACCATGACAAAATCATCGAGGTTTGGGTGGAAGATGTTCATTGTCGCCATAAACATCGCCGGGGCATTTGTTAGTCTGAACGAAGTTAATGTGAAATTGAAATGCCCGTAGCGAGTTCGGAACACCATTTTCTTGATGTCGGCGTCTGCCACGCATATCAGGTGATATCCGTTACGTAAGTCGGTGTTACTGAGAATTCGAGCCCCTCGGAGTTGGTCGAAAAATTCATCAGCTCAGAGAAGAGGGTAGCAGTTCTTGATGGTGGCTTCGTTCAACGCCCGATCGTCCACGCACATCTGCATCTCGCCGATTTTCTTTTTCACAAACACTACTGGTGCAGTGTATGGTGACGTGGATGGGCATATGAACCCTTGACCAAGCATCTCGTCGAGTTACTTTTTCAGCTCAGTCAGCTGGTGATTGCTCATCCGATGGGCCCCTCAAATTGTAGGTTTGCTGCTCGGTTTCAGTTCGATGCGATGGTCGATGTCTCGTTGAGGGGGTAAGGTTCTCGGGAGTTCGTTGGGACGATGTTTGCAAAATCTTGGACGAGTGGTGCGAACTCTTTAGGTACCATGCCGTACTTGGTTGATGCCGATGAGGCTGATGAGGCTGATGATGATTCAGATGCTGCCACTTCCGGTTCTTCCATTGGATTGAGATATATGAGCCACGCACGAACTCCTCGTTGTATGTAGTACTTGGCCACATTGAGTGGTATCGGCTGAACCGGTTGTCGCTTTTCGGCTTCCGCGGCTTCCTTTGTTGCTTCCACGTTTGCTGCTTCCGTCTCGCACGCGGAAGTTTTCGTTTGGCACCTTCGATTTCCACGTAGACGTTGCCGCTGCTCCAGTCAGCTTTGCAGATTGTGCCGGTACAGGAAATCTTGTCCGAGGATGATTTTGTGATTGCTCATAAGACAAGACCTCAAGATCGTTACATCCCGTAGATCTCCCACTTGTAGTCATAACGGTTCTGAGGTTCTCCATATGTGCAATATCTCATCGACGGTTTTTCCTTCAAACACCCCTGCCTTGGTCTGCAAACCTAGTTTGCGGACCATGTCATTGCTCACAAATCTATGTGAAGCTCCTCCATCCAATAGTGCCGGTACCATTATGCGACATTTGCATCCTCGAGGCTGAACTTTTAGTAGTATCACCTTTTGGTCGTCCTCGTACCCCTCATCAAGCTTTGCGATCTCTGAAACCCTCTGCGACAATGTAGGCTATTCAGACGAGCGATCATTTGGCATAGATCGCTCCTCGCGGACAAAAGTTGCACCTTTTACTCCTGCCCTTTGCTGTTTCCTAGCGTTTTTTTCTACGACTCCCCCCCCCCCTTTTGGCTTGTTGCTTGCTCCGACCTGACTTTTCCGCAGTTGTAGCAGGTTTTCATATCTCTTTGGTCGACAGCATGAACTCCCATTGGATTCAAGGAGTCGGCCGACATGTTCTTTTAATTTCTACGATAACTGTGGTAAGGAGGTCACCAGCCGTAGAATTCCTGGATCCGAGCGTTGTAGTCGGCACTGTCGATGCTTTCTGCGGCTGCGATCATCCACGGTAAGNTTGCCGTTTCCCGACTTGTTTTTCTGCGACTCCCCCCCCCCTTTTGGCTTGTTGCTTGCTCCGACCTGACTTTTCCGCAGTTGTAGCAGGTTTTCATATCTCTTTGGTCGACAGCATGAACTCCCATTGGATTCAAGGAGTCGGCCGACATGTTCTTTTAATTTCTACGATAACTGTGGTAAGGAGGTCACCAGCCGTAGAATTCCTGGATCCGAGCGTTGTAGTCGGCACTGTGGATGCTTTCTGCGGCTGCGATCATCCACGGTAAGTCATTTTGGATGCCTAAAATGGCGATTGCTCTCTGGATATCTCACTTTAGGTCGTTGTTGTAGTGAAAATAGAGTTTTTCAGGGGTGATGTCTGCTCTGGTGATGATCTCGCGGAATCTCCAAGTATACTCTGCCACACTGGACTGCAAACGGAGACGCTGGAGCTTGTAACGTGTGTGTGACTTTTTATTCAGTCATCCAAAGCGCGCAAGCATCGCATGTAAGATTTTATTCTAATCGGTTGGTGGCATCAACGCGTCTTCCCACGATGGGTTGATGTACTCCAAGGGTAGAACGCTTGTAGTCGGCGATATGAGACGGGCGTCATTGGCCGTTGATGATGCTTCGCAAGTCTCCTGCTGCCGTTGGATGGTCTTTAGGTCGTACCACCAACTGAACGCCGTGCCATGCAAAAGCACAGCCGTAAGGTCATTTTTCTTCTGATCATCATTGACTCTAGCAGCGGTGATGTACATCTCCAAACTCATTAGCCACATCCAAACCGTCGGTGGTTTTGAGTTTGCAGGATCGAACGATTCTGGTGGAGCCAGACGAATTTTGGGTCCGCTCGAGAGTTGGGATTTTTTCTCGACGAGCACCGCTTCACTTGCGCTTGCATTGCAAAGAGCCTCCATCGCGTCGTTGAGTTGTTGAAGCAGATGGTTGTTGATTCCTTTGAGCACGGAGATTTGGTTCGCCAATTCCTCGTTGATCCGCGCCTGTCATCCAATGCCACTTGTCGTCCCTACTGTCCTCGTCAAGGCTGTTGGTAGGGACGGCTGGTTTATCGCCGTTGGGTCCATGACCGGATTGGTCATCAAAGCTGTAGGGGTTGATCCAGCTGCCGCATAGCCTGCCACACCAGCCTTCGCTGTCGCTTCAGGGTTTGCCTGCATCGGCACGTTCTTCTCCTCCATCGCCGAAGTTGTGGCCAAAGACCCGCTGCTGATCGTCGGTTGCGCTCGTTTGCCTCACGTCGTACTTGCAACATCTGCGAAGTCTTGACGTAAGAGATGCGCTGATGGCTTATCCGAGGTAGTCACGTGGATGGATAAAGTAGTCAGATGTCTCTCCAGCACCGCTGCGCTCTTGTACCAAGTGTTATGCCGAACTAAGCGTAGATGGTGAACATGTAGAAGTTGCGAAACGGAATACGATTTAGAATTTGGGACACTTGAGCAATTCATGATCAGCGGTAAGTGTACTTCAATGACAAGTGTCGAAATGATCGAACATATATATACAAGTATCGAGTTACGAATGAGGAATAGTCGAGGTCGTTGGATCGATAGTCAAGCGACGCGTGCGGAGTCACGTCGCGAGTGGTCGGATTCTAGAAGGTCCGCCGAGAAGTCGGGGGTCTTTGAAAATCGACGGTGAAGATATGAGATGCATCTTTGTATACATGGATTCTTCTCGGTGTGTCGAGAAGTCGACTGAAAGGTCGTGATACTTCTATCATAGATTCACGAGAGAGGTCGAATTTGTTGGAAGGTTCCGGAAGATTCCTCGAGGGTGGGGGTAGTTGGCCGGTTTGCCTTCGACCGTCGGAGTGAATATCGCGGTCTCATGACGCGATGGGCTATTTTTCTAATAACAGAAATGCCCTCTCAGAAAGATTAGGGACTCATGTATGTCTGGTACGTAGCAGCAGCCATAGTAGCATCAGTGGCAGCCGCGGTATCATCTGTAGAACATCGGCTCCTTGCCACTCTGGTGGCAACGACCACAACGTTGGCGGAGAACAAGTCATGGAGCACTTCCACTTCTGCATCTTACCACGAGGATTGTAGCACCGGTCTCCGGGTGAGGCATCATCATGGAGCGACTAAGGGGTCACCTGCATCTGACCGTCTGTCCCACCCTCGATGCCAGTCGGTAAGGGACATCTCCCACACTATCCATGACACCTCAAGAGGAGTGATTTTGTTACGGTTGAGGCTCGTGCCAGTGCCTTTTTAACCTATCTCGTAAGAGACACGATCTCTACATCACATGCTGTCACAAGTTCTGCCTCTGCAGTCATAGAAGCCACCGCTGCATCTGTAGCCACTTTTGTTGTAGTATCCAGAGCTTCCCGCGCCACCACAGCCAGTGCTGTGAGCTGAGCTATTGAGGCGTACACCGAGGCTGCCGTCGTCATCGAGCGTGTTGCTGCAACAGCTACTGACAAGGACACACTGATTTCAGCTACCGTATCCACAGTCACCTCCAACACTGTAGTAGCCTCAGCAGCAGCAGTTATTTGTACCTCCACAGCCGCAGCAGCAACATCAGCATCAGCATCATCTCCGGCCGCTAGTGTAGTGACATACGTCATCTCAGTGACTGCTGTCCTCACGAATCTTGTTGTAACGTCAGTCACTGGTGGTCTTGTGCTAGTGATCCCAGTGGCATTGACTGTGTCTGTGCTCTCTACAGTAGAAGTGACAGTCTTTCCTCTTCTTCTTCCTTTTCTTTTACCTCCTTTTGTGGCCTCCACTACTTGATTACAGTCGTTGCTCTGGCTTGTTGGTTGGTCCTCTGCTGTCTGCTCTTTCTCTTGCTTGGGCTGGGATTGGGACTTGTCCTACATCACATTCTACACATGCATTTGGCACTTCTCTTTTTCTCAAGCCCAATGGGGCAAAATCTGTCATTTTTTTTTGGCAGAGCCCCTTGTTCGTCACCAATCATGATGATGACAAGTCTATCATAGCAGACTTGCAGCAGCAGCTCAACCGCATAGTTGAGATGCAGTGTGAAGCTGAGGATCGCCTCAAGGTCACGGAGGACAACCGTGTTGCCTATGCTAATGATGTCACTGCCATTGTCCTCAAGTGCTTGCCCATCGCATCTGTCACTGCTACAACTGGCTCCACTGCTGGCACCAGATGTGGTGCCTCTTCCACTCCTGTTGCTGCCAGAAAACCCACTGCTCCTAATGCTGCTAGCACGTCTGCTCCCACCGCACGCTAGCATGGCTTCTTCTTTTAGCCTCCTATTCTCTCCCCAAGTCTTGCCTTCTCTTCTTGAGAATTGAGTTTTAGCCAGTGTTGACCTGGCCACCCCGAACCGCGGCACATCAATGTCCACCCTGGCACATCGATGTGACCCCTCCCCCCACATCGGCCACCTCGGAACCACGGGCTTTACTGGGGTCGAAGTAGTATTTGTCTGGTTTGTCCTGGGTGTCCTATGGAAGCTTATTGCCCTCTTTCTTGCTGATGCGGTCTTGGATCATCTCCTTTGTTGCTCGGAATGACGCTTATTCGCATGGTCAGCCGCGCTGTCGCATCGCTGGCAGAAATCGACGCGTCAGCGACGGTTGTCTAGGGCTCTGCCAACTGGCAATTCAGTTTTGACAGTCTGCCCCTAAATCATGATCAAGTTTTCATTCCTACCTATTACCTTTTTAAAGTGCAAAGCATTGGACTTCGTGTTAAATGATCGATGTTCGCTGTCCTATTATATTTGTAAGGTATGGAGTACGAAGGTCAAACGTTGCTGGCTAGAGTTGGACTACGATTTCTGGAGAACGAATTTTAAAGTTCGAATTTCACATTTCAAACTTCGATGTCGGAAGTTTGAAATTCACTGTTTTTACTCTGAATTCAAAGTTTGGAACTCTTTCCTCGATTTTACAATTTGTCGTTTGGGCTTTGACTTCTGGAGTTTGTGTGTGAAACCCAAACAAACCAGGTTTGAATAGGATAAGGTTTCTTGTTGAGCATGCAAACCATTATCGATGTTACTTGTTCAAACATGGCGTGTTGGAACTGGGAGGAATTCTTTGGGAGGGGGGGATCCGGGTCGTCCCACATTTTCGGAAGAGGTGCTTGTTGACTCGCTGACTCAGACCTGATCGGTCGGCGGGAGGGGGGGGTGAGCGCGGGGGAGGGGAGGGGGGATTGTGGCTGACCATGCGTGATCGCGGAACGCGAGTTTGAACCACATCCATGGCCCATCTATGTGGATCGCGGTTCCATGGCCGAGGTGATAGGGTCACCCCGGAACCCCGGGTCAATACTAGTTTTAGCATGGGCGCAAGTCACATGTACCCTGTTTTTGGAACTATATAGTTGATATTCCAACATCGCGTACGATAAACCACTGGTATCAATGCACTGCGAGAAGTAACACATGTTTCAATGCACTGCAATAAAGCAACGAACCCCCCACACGGTGAAACATATGACCCATCCGGAAATCGAGTTGAAAAAATAGCTCCCTATCCCTAGCACTATTTGCTGACACTTGAATATTGATGGAGCGGAACCCACATGTCCAGCGCTCGTGCATCGCCAAACCATTGGTACATGTTCGGATGCCGTGCCTTGGACTTCCATCGCTATGCACAAACGAGCCTCTCATGGGCCAGGGTTTGAAGCAAAATAATGGAACTTTGTGTTCCTCTTCTAACAATGTTTTGCTTGTGTCGAGGCAATCGACACGTGTCATTGGATATGTTTCCAAAAAATGGGCGAGTCGTCATCACCACCGGTGACTCCGGCATATGCCAATTGCCACCCCCCTGGCGAACGTCTTGGACATACTTTACGTGACGTAGTCGGAAGGGTATGAATGCCTAATTGAAGCATGAACCGAGCTCAAAATAGCAGTTGAAAAGCAAAGCGCAGTGCATTCTTCAGCCATAGTTCACTTGGTATAAATCTCATGACGGGATAGACAACCTACAACGCTCGTTTCAATGATGGACCGCTGTCCAACCATCACTTGAAGGGAGCCGACTACCTCATTTTCTACTTCTCTTTCGGTTTCAATGTTTCCATGCCAAAACATGTCTTCTGCGCATCCACTGGCCCTCAAAGGTCACCCCATGCCACCACTCCAATTTAGGGATGGAGATCCAGATGAACCTCGTTGGGATGCGCGGGGAATCCTCATGCCGCCATGCCCCAGATTTGACCAGTATGATGCATGGATAGAGTGGAGAAGAATCAAGCGTGTGTGGGACTCAAAGGGCTATGGTTTACCTCCCAGTGACCCAACCGACATGTGCGACATCATGGGTGTGAAACTATCCCATCATCGTCCCATATGGTGCCCTCCTCACTGGCAGCCCTGGGTCCATCTGGATCCTCTCTGGTGTGCCAGACTCTGATCTTTTGTTGCTAGAAAAGGAAAGGTTATGCCACATGTAATTGAATGTCTTTTCATATCTCAGGTACCCGGTTCACGATGATTTAATTTTCCACAACTATGTCTGTTATGCCTGATGTTTCTTTTCTTCTACAAATTTCCTTTATAAAACAATTATTAAGAATGAATGGTTGCTACAAAACATTGAAAAGTATGAGAAGCATGAGGAATACCCACTGAATACTAATGTGCCACACCATGCGTGTGGAGGTATGCACTCTCATCACATATGGTACCCCCCATGTCACTGCCTGCCTTGGCTCCATCTGGGTCCACACCAGTGTGCCAGGCTGTGATTTTTTGTGCCTAGAAAAGGAAAGGGCATGTCACATGTAATGGAATGTATTTTTGCACCTAAAATACCAGGTACACGATGATTACATAAGGCACTTTTATCAACGGCATCCCACAACTTTCATTAACAGCACATATATAAAGGATGAATGGTATTATGAATGATGAACACGAGAAGCATGTGGGACATCCACTGATTACTAATGATAAGAAAAGTTTTGCAATACACTGGACGGACAACTGTCACCAGGCTAGACATTACTCATATGGACCTGGCTTGCCGTTCACAAGCCACTGCTGCACACGGGGGAGGGGGGAGGGCGTTTAGATCCATCTAATAATGTCGCACATGGGGCACAACTGGCCAGGTCTGCCTGATGCTAGAGGTTGATCGGGATTAAGTACGATCCAATCCTCGTCGTCTGTAGCAGCATCACATAAAACGTCTTGTGCAATGTACTCCAATGTTTACCCCACGTCACATGGTTCTGGGCACATGCTGTAACACTCCTTTATGAGGAAACGCCTCTATTCCGTGTGCACTCTTGAGAGCAAGTGGCATGTGCCAAATCCACATACAAATGAAGTCACTATTGGCAGTGTTGTGGACACTTGCGTGCACTCTATTGATGTCCGGTGCAAATGCTGAAGAGAAGCAAGAATGGTTGTTTTTTGATCCTAAATACTATGGATAGTTCCTCCTCTCCAATGTTCACTAATACGTTTCTTGAAAGCACGTAATCCAAAACCTTTGTTTCATGCAAATGCTACACATCAGTGAAGTAATGACTACAAATTTCATAGCATCATGATTGACAGACATGAATTTTCAACCATGAGGGAAAATACACAGCAGAGCAACACAACAACTCTACCTCCTGCTCCAAATACTCTGTCCTCTAGCATTCATGCTACCACAACCATTGGCATGTATTGGACTAAGGCCCAGTCCATGTCTCTGGCCAGGGGCTTGTCGCCTTGTTCTCTTCCTGTGTTACATGTACACACAATTACAATGATTGTAAATGCAATGAGAAGCACATGTTGGACAAATTGTTTCACGAAACATGTACACTTTGACTCCTTACCTTATACTCCAAGTGCATCCATGTCGCGCACTTCATGGTCCTCCAGTGCTTCCCTTTCTTCCCCTATTTCACCATGTGT
This sequence comes from Penium margaritaceum, assembly GCA_023375785.1. Classification (NCBI taxonomy): domain Eukaryota; kingdom Viridiplantae; phylum Streptophyta; class Zygnematophyceae; order Desmidiales; family Peniaceae; genus Penium; species Penium margaritaceum. The sequence continues at coordinate 108,316 of SZWC01002433.1, forward strand.
ATAGTCCTCATCCTCCTCTTCTTCCTCATCCTCTGCATCATTCTGCAATCCCCTATATTGTTCCATGAACACGACACCCTCTGCGTCGTCGTCCTCTTGTGTCAGCAACCTGGTCTCTGGCTCTGCCGCGTATCTAAGCGAGTCCTCACTGCCATCATCGAATACACTTTTGTCAAAGTCATCAGCAGCTATCTCACCAACCTCTTCGTCTGTGGATGTACCCCTGGGCTCAACTTCAAAGTCGTAGTCTTTTGGATCAGATTCGTCCATTGCAGCCCCGTCTGCTGCCTCTCCCCCGCTTGCTGTGCCGTATGATCCTGCTTGTCTCCATCCTCCTGTGCCTGCTGCTGCTGCTGCTGTTGCACCATCAGCTCTGAGCGCTGCTGCTGCCTCATGTGGATGTGGTGCAGCGGGGTTGGGGTATCTCTTCTTGGTGTGGCCCTTGCGTCCACACCTAGGGCAGATGAAGTTGTGTTTGTGGAGTGGTTCACGCTGTAGACGGGCACTCCTGGGCCTCCCCCGGCCTCGGCGCGGTCCTGGTTGCCCCCAGCCGGACAGTGGTGCGCGGATGTCCGCAGCGGCAATTGACGACATGGCATTGCCGCACGTCCTGCTCCAGTATCCCACAGTCTGGCCGACATTCACACACACTATTGGATCTTCTCCCACCTCCATCATTACTGCACAGTTGTGCTCGCAAGGCTGGCTGTACTCGCGCCAGCGACCACACTCACAAGCCGCGTGCCAAAGGCCCACTCGCCGGTGGACGGTCGTAGGGCCACACACCAAATCAGTGTTCGGGTCCTCCGTGATGACTTCGTAGTCGTTAGCCACCGCCAAACTGTGTAGGAGTATTTTGGTAGGTGCTGGGGCAACCACCTCATTGTAGTTGACGATCTGCTCACGTCTCTTGGCCATGATCCTCTGCACAAAGAAGCACACTTGCATGAAGCAGTAGAACGGGTACAAATTGCGAAGGGAATTCAGGCGGGCGTTCAGCGATTCTGAGGCGTTGCTGGTGATATGCCCCCCTTGTGGAACAGGCCACATGTATGAAGTCCACTTCTCAAGGGGTATGCCACCCTGTCCATCTGGGTCTGAGATGAGGTAGTTGGCTGCACGGTCATTGCCTACGCGCAGGTGGCGGACCGCCCAATGGAACTGTTCATGGGTCAGGGCTTGGGCGCACTTCCATGCCCAATGGGCAACCTTCTTTCCGTACTTCTCCTGCACGTTCCTCCATAGATGCCAGACACAATTTGTGTGAGTTGCCCCAGGCAGGTGTCTCTCCAGAGCCTTTGCGAGGCCAGCTTCCCTGTCAGACACAATCACTGCACCTGCAGAATATGCTGTGGGATAAGCACGTGCCAGATGCAAGCAGAATCATGTCCATATCTCCTTGTTCTCACTCGGCACGAGAGCCTAGGCCATGAGGCACGCATAGTCGTTTGCGTCAAAGAACTGCACGACCAACATCACTTGCTTGTGGCCGTTCTTCAGAAAGGTCCCACCCATAGTTATGATTCTACGGGAATAGTCCCAGCCGAGGCGTGTCGCACCCAGAGCCACAAAGGCCCACTTGAATTTGTTGTTGCAGTCCATCTCTGCCATGACATGAATCGCTGGATCCACTCGTTAAAGCTGCACAAAGACAGGGGTCATGAGTCAGATATGTATACATAGAAGAGACATAAAAAGAAAATGTCCATGAGAGTATGGTCATGGGCCCTTCATACCTCTTCACAAAGTGACAGGAAGCAGCGCCAGGACTTGGCCTTGGCTCCAATCAGTTGAGCATGAGCCATAGACCGTGCACGGTATAAAGTGCAGTTTGCGACCTGCACCCCGGCCAATTGCTTGATGATGGCTTGAGGCACCAACGACGGTGTTGTTGGATCCCGAGCCATCTGGGACGGAATCTTCTGTGAAATCTACGTTGTTGTTTGCGCGGGGCCTCCATGCCCAAATGTCGGCGTGCAGCTATGGCCTTTAAGAAATGGGAGAGTTTCACTGCCCCCAGCTTGGAACTTACTACCGCTCAAATGTTCCACTCACAGTCCCGTGTCAGTGCCTCAACACAGCAGACGTCAATGCGTCCCGGCTCGCCACGAACCCACGACAACCTCAAGCGGTGGACAATCGCCTAGTCCTCAATTGCCATCATGCAGGCAGCCATGTTGCAAGACTTCTGGCCCTCCACAAGCTTGTCACCATCGGCCTTCCTCTTCTTCAATGTGCCATTGTGGGAGCTGTCAGACGTACCTGGAAAAACAAGCAACAGGGAATTCAACATAATTGTGATGAACATTTTGGCTGATATGAGCGAGCAAGTCCACTGCGTAAACAAAGCAGGGCTAGCACAATAGACACAAGTTACCAGAGGTAAAATTAGGACAGAGAACACGGTGCCCGTCCCAAGACGACTGTGTATAGGGTGGAGCCTCAGTCTGGTCCAAGGAGGAGGGCTCCATCTGAAACAGCCGCATGTTCTTCGCTGCGTCTTCATCCAATCGCCTTTTCCACTCTTCATTGTCCCAATTCCGATTCAAGAAGAGTTCTTGTTTGGCACCTGAGTCAAAGTTCACAAAGTGGGTTGCCGGAGGAGGGGGCTAAACTGGAGCCGGCGCTACAGGAACTCCATGGACGCGAGGCCGAGGGGCAGCTGACTGAGATGGTGGTGCCGCGCCGGTGGGAGAGAGATTCCCATGAATAGCGGGGTTGCCCATTGATGGACCCTGCTGCCGATGTTGTGTTGCTGGACGCGAAGCCGGGAAGCGGTACGAGTGTTCGGCCGACCGGCCGGGTAAAGCAGCGGATGGTGTAGAGGGTGGTGCAGCGGGTGGTACAGCAGGTGGTACAGCGGGTTGTGCAGCGCGTGGTGCCATGGGAGGTACAATGGCTGGTACAGTGGGTCGTGCAGCGCGTGGCGCCACAGGAGGTACAGCGGCTGGGGCAGCGGGTCGTGCAGCGCATGGTGCCGCGGGAGGTGTAGCGGCTGGTGCAGCGGGTCGTGCAGCGCGTGGTGCCGCGGGAGGTGCAGAGGCTAGTGCAGCAGGTGACCGAGCGGTGGGTGGTGCAGCCGGTGGCGCCACAACCTTGCCACTGGGATGCCACCCTGTAGACGTGGGTGCCTACAGCCGACCATGCTTGCCTTGCCTTGGGTCGGAAGGAGAAGACACAAATGACGGGGAGGTAGCACACGTGGCACACGGAACTGAGCAACCACGGGCAGGCCACCCTGACCGCCGGAGATTGCCTCTTGTTGTGTACGTGGGGCTGGGCAAGGTGAGAGCGCGGCAGTTGTAGGATGCAGTGCCTAGGCACATGAGACAAGTGGGCAACTGGACGGCCTAGTGGACTGACTGCGCACCGGTCGGGCAGAGGCAGAAGCCTCCGTCCTACGGGCACTGGCACGGGTTTGGGGCATACTTGCGCCAACAATGGGTACCTAGGAATTTTCTTCGCACAATGTATGTCTGAAATTCCCTGCACTTTGAATCACCTTGCTTGATTACGAGAGACAGTGTCATGTTGACGCTCCCGCGCTAAGACACGAAACCCCACCATGGTCTCAGGTCTGCACCAGAGAATCCAAAAGTGAATCCACACTGGAAGGGAGGGGTGTGACCCTACCCACCGTGGTCTCTTGTGTACCGACACGAGAGACAAAGCCACAAAGTCACGGCTACTAAATGTCATGCTGACAAGGATTCTCAGTTTTGTCTACGCATGTCATGGACCCGTACATCGCACATGGAGGAGTTTCACAGCAAATCCGCTTTTTCTATGCACGTGCAAGGGTGGACAGACCTGACTGCGACGCTGCGGTTTGTGCACATGCAGGTTCGGGAGACTGACTGGAATGAACGTATGCAGGGTGTGTTTCATTTGTCGTATTGTAAATGGGTGTACGTAGTATAAGTATGCCATAGGAGAAGCATTACTGAAGTGACGTGAACAACAAGATTCTGAAGGAAAACTATGTACCCCATTCGTTGGGGATCGGGTATGCCGCCGAACCAACCGTTTTTGAACTGTGCACAATTTGAAAGATGCATTCTTAGACATGCAGCGCATGCTTGTACGGACTACGGAAACAAAACGCAAAAATTCTGTTTGCCTGAAAAAAATCAACAACGTGCGCACGACGCCACACATATAACGCAAGTCATGGTAGTCCTTGATAAGTGAAATTTGCAAGGGCGGATGGTTACTTTCCTGGCGAACGACGGGCGGATGGTTGCTTTTCTTCCAAAAGACAAACGGATGAGAGTCACACTTTGCGCTTTATGGATACGCGAGTTATTTCATCCATTTAGCATCTAGGCTCCAGGCGAGCGTCTCTGGGAGCCTAACTTTGTGCCTGACCCCACTGCCAACCCTCATTTCATCCCTGCTCCTGTCGAATCTGCTCATGCTGTTCGCGCTCGGCTGCACCTGAGCACCTCGTGGGTGACTTTGGCACGTTCAACGCCAATCCCACTGGTGGGCGTGAAGCTGACCCTGTCGGTGCTTAGGCTATGCTTCACCGTTGCACTACCATCACTGGTCAAGATGCACAAAGTGCTCTCACTGTGTAGATTAACACACTCTTGATGCATGTCGATGAGATCATAGATGCCTTCTGGGACCGCGATCTCAAGCTTCTTTGCGAGCTCGGTGATGCTGCCCCTGGGAAGCTACCCGCTGTCCTCACCATGGCTAACAGGCTGATTCTTAAGCTATCTGACCTCCTTCGCAACGTTAAAGTAGATGAGCAGCAACGCCTCAACTCCCAGCCTGTCCCAGCGAACTCTCCTCCAGGTGTTGGTGGGCTCTGGAAATTCACCGCCAAGCGTCTTGCTGCGTGGTGGAAGAGTCCGCTGAACAAATGGCTCCATCGCTCTGCCATCACAGGAGTTGCAGCCCTGACCACTGCTTCGTCCCCCTCCATAGCCTCCTCGTCCTCCTCTTTTACCTCTTCCTCTACCACCTTCACGGCCTTGAATCTTGCCTCATAGAGCCGTGGTGGACAAAGACAAAGTGCCCGCTTCCTCTTCTTGAGTTCCTGGTTCTTTGGTCTACAAGAACTGTGGCTCTTATAAACACTCTGCGTGTGCATGCCGAACCCCTTCGAATGATCTTCGTCTTGCCCGCGCCATGCGTGTCCACTAAACCCGCACTGCTGGTACCTCTGCTGCATTTGCATCTTCCTCCAACACGACCCCATCCTCATCGTCGACCACCCCTGCTCAAGCCTACTCTACTACTGGGGTCCCTTCTGGTCCTCCGGTAGTCCCGTACCCTTGGGGCTGGCCTCCCTATGGTGCTCCATTCTATGTGGCGCCACCCTCCTCTCCCTACACCGTCTCGTCGTGGTTCCCTCCTATCTCTGGTGCCTCGACTCCAACTCTGGCGGTGTCTGTGGCGGGGAACGCTGAGCATCAGCTGGATTAGTCTCTCCTGCAGCTTCTGCGCCTTAACGATAAAGGAGGTGAGCGTGTTGCTCTGTTGGCCAGTGAACCTATGTGTCAGACTGAATCTGTTCTTTGTGGTGACTCCTCTGGTCATTTCCTTGGGTTGCTGTGTTCCCCCGATTCATGGGTTGAGCATTAGCAGTTCTTCGTTCTTCCACGCTGTCTTGTTTCTTGTATGTCATCCGCTCGTCTTGCCCCCGTTGGCACTATAGCAACATGTGGTGTCCTTCTTTCCATTTTTATGTGAGGTGGCTTCTGGAATCTAGACTTGAGAGCCACCCACCACATGACGTGTGTGCATTCCAAATTTGTCTCCCTCAGCCCTACTGGTGCTGTTCGCTTTGTACACACTAGGTCCGGTCAGTTGCTCCCTATTCAAGGTGTTTGCGTCGTTCGATTTGCTGCTACTACTAGCGCTCTGTACCTACCTGATGTACTGCAGGTCCCTTCCCTGGAACTCAGCTTGCTGCTAGTGCCCTCCCTTGATGATCAAAGCATGGACTTCTTTGCTAGCTGCGGTGTTGACACTGTGTGTTTGTGCCCCTCTGGTTGCATTGTCATTCGCGGGGATACGTGAAAAACTGTATCGTGTGCCCCTATTCTCCTCTCATGTTGCCTCTGCTGGTGCTGCACTCATCCATGTTGTACCCTCTCTCTCTCTCTCTCTACCCTGACCTTGTCCATTTATTACACCGGCGTCTCGTGCATTTCCACATCGATGCCATCTCTAGCATATTTCACCTTCAACCTACTCTGGTCCTGTCCCCCTCCACTTTCCTGCTCCTTTTCCTGCTGATTGCCTTGATTGTACCAGGGCAAAATGCATCACTTTCCCTTCTTGGACTCTAAACTCCATTCCAGTCACCCTCTTGACTGTGTGCATGCTGACATCATGGATCCCCTTCTCCATGACCTTCTTGGTGACGTCGGTCATTATGTTTTGTGCCTCACTCATGATTTCTCTTGCTTACGCTGGATCTTTACCCTTTGGCACAAGAGTGACGTCTGCCCCACCATTGAAACCTAGCTTGCTCAGGCTGAGTGCGTCTGTCTGCACTCACTGCGTGTCTTGTGCAGTGATCGTGGCGGTAAGTTTCTTGGTTCCACTGCCTGCTTCTCGCATCTAAGGGGGTGTGTCTGGAGACTTCTGCTCTAAAAACATCTTAGCAAAATGGGGTTTCCAAATGGTGGAACTGGGCTCTTGCTGACAGTGTACGGTCCCTCTTGTCTTAGATTTGCATTCCCCCTCCCTTCGCCTTTGAGGCCGTGAGCTACATGACTTGGGTCTTGAACCGCATCCTCCATGGGCCTCTTCCCTATTCCATCACCCCTCTTGAGCNCCTGCTTCTCGCATCTAAGGGGGTGTGTCTGGAGACTTCTGCTCTAAAAACATCTTAGCAAAATGGGGTTTCCAAATGGTGGAACTGGGCTCTTGCTGACAGTGTACGGTCCCTCTTGTCTTAGATTTGCATTCCCCCTCTCTTCGCCTTTGAGGCCGTGAGCTACATGACTTGGGTCTTGAACCGCATCCTCCATGGGTCTCTTCCCTACTCCATCACCCCTCTTGAGCGCTGGTCCGGCGCTTGTGCCGACCTTTGGCTTGCTTGCAATTGGGGTTGCATTGTCTCTGTTTGGTTGCCTGCTAAATTGCAAGACGGAAAACTCTCCCCGCTGGCTGTGTGTTTCTCTCCTCTCAGTCAAAAGCTTGTTTTTTTTTGGGAACCCGTCTGTCAGCGCATCGTTGAGTCCTGTGATGAGTTGTTCTTTGAGCCAGTTTTCCTTCATGGCCTCTACCGTCTTTCATCCGGTGCCTCCCTTCTTTCGCTCTCTCGGTCAGGGGTTATGTTGGTCATGTTCCGCCTGCAGTCCCTTCTCACGCGACCTCGTCGCCTGCACCCTCGTGGCTCCAGTTGTCAGGTTCATTGCCCACACCTGCCTCACTGTCCCTTCCATCTTTGTCATCCAGATCGTCGAATACTTGTGGCCTTCCCAATCACGTCCTCATCTGTCCTTGGTCTTCAACTCTGCCTACCATTTCATTGTCATCGAGCCTTGCCGTCCCTGCTGTGTCAACAGACCTTGCAGGGGCTGACTCACCTTTGTCTGCAGAGCCCACTAGGCCTGTACCAGTCTCACCCTTTGTCCACGGCAGGTGCGTTCATGCGCTTTCTCACCACAACTCCAGCATGCTTGGTGGGTCCGATCATCCCTCTCGGTCACAGACAAAGACAGGCAAAAAGGGGGAGAAGTTGTTAAGAAAACATGAGGTGTCAGGGAACGCCAGAGGGTAGGAGTACACAATGAACCTCCTCTCCATTCAAAGAATTTGCAACGACCAATCGCCCATCCTATTGGCTTATATTGACGCAGACAAGGTCTCCACGGACCGTAAATTTTGAAATGGGTATGGGAATGACCAACCGACGACGTAAGCAACGACATGGTTCAGAAGTTGGGTTTGTAAATCCAACAAGGGGTGTTTGAAGGAAAAACCGTCGATGGAAAACTGATATCCGTTGAAACCACTCTGACTGTAAACTTAAGATCTGCATGATGTAACTGGTTGGAGGACTTGCCTGGTGAGAAAAGGAAATCTTGCTCGGGCAAGACTTGCTATACTGATATAATCCACAGGCAAACTAAAGCAGCGGAGTAGTCTACACCACCATTAATGCCGTAAAGTTACACATGCCTCCAATCAAGAGATGTGTCCAGGTTTCCCGCAAGTCCAGAGAGTCATTGATTGCATTGATGAAAGACATCAATCTCCATCGGAGACAAGGTTTTTGCCAACTGGGACCTCCCGCTGCCATGATATAGATTGTGGCTTTGGGTTTTCCAGCCGTTGGATTCATGCATCCGAGCATTGCAGTCGGTGCTATCGATGCAATCAACTGCTACAATCATTTGCAGAAGGTCATCTTGGATACCAAAATGGCTATGTCTTGTCTGATGTCGTGCTTGAGGTGTTTGTAGTAGTATAAACAGAGTTTTACAAGGGCACTGCCGGTGATGATTTCACAGAATCACCACGTATACTCCACCGTGCTGGATTGCTAATGTATGCATTGAAGCTTGTACCGAGCATCAGATATCTCGTTCATTTTCCAAAATGTGCAAGCACGGCATATGCAAAGTCAGTTTAGCTTTCCTGTTTAGGCAGGAAGTCGTGCCAGATTGGATTCAAGTGCTCAAGCGGTCAAACACGTAGATTCAACAATGTGAGAGCGGTCGCGTGATCCATTGATCCCGCTCCGCCTTTCTCCTTCTACCATCGGATTGTCTTCATATCGGACCACCAACCTAAAGGCGGGAGATGCATAAGCGTGGCTATGAGGTCATTTTGTTTTTTTGTCGTTGTTGACCTCAGCAATGGTGAAGTACATCTCCAACCCCACCAGCCACATCCAAACCATTGGTATTGTGGATTTTGTAGGACTGAATAGTTAAGAAAACGCTGATGAAATCTGGGGCTTGTCAGAAATTGGATGTTTCACTCCATGAATACTGTTTCCAAGACACAAATTTTGAAGCTCCTCGACCACCATATCGGTGTTGAGGCGTTCGATTCCCGACAGTTTTGCATACAAGTCTTCATTAATGCAAGCCAGTCAGCTGGTGCCTCCCATCATGCCAGGTGCCGTCACGGTGGTCAATGGAGGAGGCAAAGGGTTTGCCGAGCCTGAGGGGTCCATCACCGGGTTGGCCGTCGGGATTGTCGATGCTGCGCCATTTGCCACAAGAATTGCTTTTGCTGTCGAGCTTCGTTGACCCGGTGTTGTTGATCCTCCATCACCAGAGTCTTTTCCGGTAACCACTGCTCGTTGCTAGGTGTGCTTGCTCTGTTTGTTGTTGTCATTGTGAGATGTACAAAATCTTGAATCAAGGAGATGTGCTGAAGAATTATACAATGTTGTCGTTTAATTGTTCATGGATCAGGTTCCCCTCCAGTGCTTTTGCGCTCTGATTCAAAGTGTTACGTCGAGCGGAACGTGGATGGTTCTTAGGGGTGAGGTGCGGAGCAGAAGATGATGAGAGGATTTGGGATAACTAGATAACTTGCATTTAGCAGTAAGTGTACTAAGCGCATCCTCTGCTACCTGCAGGCAACGCGGCACGCGCACCTGAGGTTCGACGGCAAGGGACGGGCAGACCCCTTGTGTCTGGTCTTCTACACGGATGCAGACTATGCTAGGGATGTGGACAAGTGGAAGTCCACATCCGGCTACGTGTTCTTCCTCGCTGGTGCAGCGGTTTCTTGGTGCAGCAGGAAGCAGGTGTACGTCGCCACGTCCACAGTGGAAGCAAAGTACATCACGCTGGCCGAGGTGGTCAAGGAGGCGGTGTGGCTCTGTAGGTTACTTGGGCAGTAGGGCATGCCACAACAGGAGCCTACGGTGGTGCAAGAGGACAACACCGGCTCCATCTTTCTGACCAACAACCCGACGCATCACTGGAGGACAAAGCACATTGACGTGTTATCACTACACACGGGACATGGTTGAAAAGGAGCATGTGGTGCTGCAGCACTGCAGCACGCACAACATGCTTGCGGATTGCTTGACCAAAGCAAAGTGCAGAAACTGATGTCCACATTGACTATGTGGGTGCATGCCACTTTCTCTACATCCACTGCATGCTCCTAGTACATTTTCACACTTTTGTTGCCATTTGTAACTCTTGAGGTCACAATTGTATCCTAACTTGGGTAAAAAAACTACATTTTGGATTGTTCAATCTCTCAGTTGCTACAACACCCAAGAGATCCATGTGCGTCAATCACGTGAAGAGGTGTGATTGGGGGTATAGCTAAGTGGTTACTTGTGATTTTTACAAGCTATTCACAACACATTGGTGTTCCACGTAAACTGAATCAAACTCTACCAGAACCCAAGTAAACCATTCCTTGGTGGAGACGTGCATCCACCACATCTTGTGGAAGTGGACGTGGAAAAGTGTTGGAGTATCTTGTCAAATGGTGGGACTACAACGCCTCACATAACACTTGGGGGCCTTACAACAACTTTAGAGATGTCCATGGATAGATTGACGGTTATTTTAGCCGGCATTGAACTACGTCTCATAATGCGCCGCNTTCACAACACATTGGTGTTCCACGTAAACTGAATCAAACTCTACCAGAACCCAAGTAAACCATTCCTTGGTGGAGACGTGCATCCACCACATCTTGTGGAAGTGGACGTGGAAAAGTGTTGGAGTATCTTGTCAAATGGTGGGACTACAACGCCTCACATAACACTTGGGGGCCTTACAACAACTTTACAGATGACCATCGATAGATTGACGGTTATACTAGCCGGCATTGAACTACGTCTCATAATGCACCGCTTCATGATGGCAAGAGGGGCTCCTTAGATTCCAAACGCACACAAATTCCGAAGATCCATGCATGGGCATTTCTGTCTTTACGTTCATGGCGCACGACGTGACGACCTCTAAAGTCTTATGCTGATCTGCCGTGTGCATTTTAACCACATGCCCATACCTGCTCTATTTTGTTTTAGAAGGCTCTCACAAGATGGACCCCTTTTGAGAAGAGTAAAAATTCTTCATCGATCATTCAAACAATTAGGAAGTGTATTGGTGTTTTCATGCTCTTTGGTTAGCTTCCTGAAAGAGCTAGACTTTCAAGAAATGGGTGTGATTTCCTTGAAATCATCCCGATTTCTCAATAGAGTTTATTGAAGCAGCCTGTCATGACGCAACAGTCTACACGTCCCTCAACTAGTACATACATGAGGCTGCCCACCGCTTATTGGTAGGGCACCCCTGCCATATCCTCCTGCTCTTCTTTTGTTTGCGGTGCCATCGCCGCACTCACTTCACAGGTCGTGGAGACAAGACTGCAGACTGGTTTGCAGTCCTCCATGTCGTACTGCTTCAGCACCTCGGCCACGTATTTGGCCTGCCTACCCCAGCTCAAGCATGCGTGCCCTCCGGTTTTGCGTAATACTCACCCCAAGGTAGGACTCCAGCTCCCCCATGTCCAACATCTGGAACCTGCTGCTCAGCTGCTCTTTCAGCTGTTGTAGGCTCGACAGGTCTGAGGAGCATAAGATCAGATTGTCCACGTATAGTACAACAATTTGATGGAGCTTCATTCTACGTTGCACGTACACGCTGTGATCCGCTTCATAGCGCTTGAAGCACTATGAAGCGGTGCTTAAGCACTATGAAGTGAATCACAACGTGTACGTGTGGCGCAGCAAGAAGCTCCATCAATTTTTTGCACTCTACGTGGACAATCTGATAAAATGCTCCTCAGACCTATCCAGCCTACAGCAGCTGAAAGAGCAGCTGAGCAGCAGTTTCCAGATTTTGGACATGGGGGAGCTGGAGTTCTACCTTGGAATGAGCATTACGCGAAACCGGAGGGTGCACACGCTTGAGCTGGGGCAGGCCAAATACGTGGCCGAGGTACTGAAGCGGTACGGCATGGGGGACTGCAAACCAGTCTGTAGTCCTGTCTCCATGACCTGTGAACTGAGTGCGACGACGGCGCCGCAAACAAAAGAAGAGCGGAACGATATGGCAGGGGTGCCCTACCAATCGGCAGTGGGCAGTCTCATGTATGCCATGGTGGTGACTAGACCAGACCTGGCCTACGCGGTGGGCCAAGTGAGCAGATACGTGGTCAATCCAGGGCCGCTAGACTGGCAGGCAGTCAAGCGCATCCTCCGCTACCTACAGGCGACGCGGCACGCGCACCTGAGGTTCGACGGCAAGGGGCGGGCGGACCCCTTGCGTCTGGTCTGCTACACGGATGCAGACTACCCTGGGGATGTGGACAAGCCGAAGTCCACATCCGGCTATGTGTTCTTCCTCGCTGGTGAAACGGTCTCCTGGTGCAGCAGGAAACAATACTAGGTTGCCACCTCCACAGTGGAAGCAGAGTACATTGCGCTGGCCGAGGCGGTCAAGGAGGTGGTGTGGCTCTGCAGATTACTGGAGGAGCTGGGCGTGCCGCAGCAGGAGCCTACGGTGGTGCAAGAGGACAACACCGGCTCCATCTCGCTGACCAACAACCCGACGCAACATAGGAGGATGAAGCACATTGACGTGAGTTATCACTATGCACGGGACATGGTTGAAAAGGGGCAGGTGGTGCTATAGCACTGCAGCATGCACAACATTCTAGGGTCATCCAACACTGAATTCCTGTCATGCACCATTCATTTCTCTTAATCCTGTTGAATTTGTGCAGTTCGTGAGGAATGGCTCTTTTTAGCTCCTTCTTGTTCAAGGTGCTAGCTTTACCTGGTTCGTTGGTCCTAGGAGAGATTCGATTCTGCCGACGTTCTTTATGTGCCTGTCCGTGAGCTTAACATGCTCTCTGCCATGACGCATGATGACCAGGGAATGGAATTCTCCTCCATCTGTAGTGTTGCTTGTGTCTTGCATCACACCATTGGTCACATGTCATTGTGCGGCACTCGTTGTGACTTCCTGTTTTTTGTCCAATCCTTTGGCCATGCATCTGTCATTGCTATTCCCCCCCCCTCTCTCTTTCTCTCTCTTTGTGTGTGTGTGTGTGTGTGTGTGTGTGTGTGTGTGTGTGTGTGTGTGTGTGTGTGTGTGTGTGTGTGC
>SZWC01002433.1:161025-173071 GCA_023375785.1 Penium margaritaceum
AAAAGGACAGCCTACCAAGGAGCACTCTAGAAGCCATAGAATCTGCTAGGAAGCTCCAAATCTGGCATGCTTTGGTGTTCTGGAAAGCTTAGATCAGTGGCTATAAAATGCCATTGCTTGTGAGCCTTGATCAAGAGTTAATTCCCAGTCAATTGAGGCCAAAACTATTGCCTCACTTTCTGACCAGATTTTGCCATCCTTGGAACCAGTTGCCTCCATAGTTTCAGTCTCTCCAAAAACAGTTGGTGGTGTGAACCAGCCACTGCTAGGGACCCTCCAGGGTGCACACTCACCCTCAGGCCAACACTAGATCGTGATTCTCTACGTGGATGACCTCATCCTCATGTCCTCAAGCATGGAGGAGTTGGTAAACCTGAAGCGGCAGCTAGGCAGTCGGTTTAAAATGACCGACATGGGCGAGCTCGAGTACTACCTCGGTGTCGCCATCAAGTGGGCATCAAGGCACACACACTGGAGATGGGAAAGGCAAAGTACGTACAAGAGGTTCTCCACTGCTACAACATGGAGGAGTGAAACCCCATTGGCACACCTATGACCACCACATGGGAGCTGAGATCGAGCACGGACAAGGAGAAGGAGGAGATGGCAGGTGTGCCGTACCAGTCTGCCATGGGGAGCATCATGTACGCCATGGTGGCGACGCGGCCCGACCTGGCCTTCTTGGAGGGCCAAGTGAGCCGCTATGTTGCTGACCCCGGGCCACTCCATTGGTAAGCGGTGAAGCAGATCCTCCATTATCTCAAGGCGACAAAACAGTCACGGCTCGTGTTTGGAGGGGGAGCTCGTGACGACTCCCTTGAGTTGGTCGGCTACTCCGATGCCGACTGGGCTGGTGATGTGGATGACAGAAAATCAACATCAGGGTAGGTGTTTGTGCTTGGTCGAGAAGCAGTTTTGTGGGCAAGCAAGAAGTAGGACTGTGTGGCACTGTCCAGCACTTAAGCGGAGTACATCGCACTCGCGGAAGCTGCAAAGGAGGCGGTGTGGCTACGAGAGCTGCTAAAGGAGATCGGGGTGTCGCAAAGGAAGCCGACGTACTCAATGTCGACAGTATGAGTACCATCAACCTGACCCAGAATCCGGTGCTGGACAAGAGGACCGGGCACATCGAGATCCGGCATCAATACATGCGGGACTTGGTGGCGAAGGAAGATGCGGCTGTTGTGCATTGTGGCACTAAACATTTGCTCACCGATGCCATGACCAAGGCACAGCCCAAGGACAGGCATGATACGAGCTGCATGGAGCTTGGTCTGCGCTGTGAGGTTTGAAATACTACAGGCTCCAAGGACAGGGCTTCAAGGCTGCGGTGGAAGGGGGAGACTGTTGACATTGTGTGCCCCTTGCCATGAGTGTCGTTCATCGTACTCCCTGGTTTGACCACTGAGTAGTGGTAGAACACCTGACCTGATTGGGATTCCTTGGATTTTTCCATGCAAGATCGAGTTTTTGATTGCTCGATTTGAGTGAGTATTCAGAAAGTTAGCCTAGCCCAAAGTTGGGGTGTTGGGCGGGTAGAATCTGGTGCCCGCCATGGGTGGCGGGATAATCCACTGCCAGTGATCCGAGTTCAATCCCAACGACTCCCAAATGAACCAGGGCCATAATGGAAGCAACCAGAGGACTTTCCTTGACCAGGGTGAACTTCTCCTTGAATTCTGGGTGAGGAAAGGCGCTTCGACAGATGATCGTCGAAGCGCCTCCCGTTGCCTAGCGTGCAAGGCAAGGTGGACGACACCACCAAGGTTTACTTCGACGGCCGTAGCAGGGGCTCTACTGCTCCGATTTGGGCATGCTTGGATGCGTTGGAAAGCTTAGATCACAGGCTATAAGGATCTGATGTAATTTCACTATACTCAGTAACAACAAAAACGTGTTTCAATTCAGTTCTACTGAATGTGACGTATTCTTCCCACTCACATTCGTGATCCTTGTGCTCCACACTCTTCACCATTGGTATCCATTGGCTGCCCCAAAATTGGTAGCATAAACCAGTGAGAGCTAGGCATCCTTGAGGGTGCCTCTATACCCACTAGTGCCAACACTTCTGCCCAGGAAGAAAGGTCAAAAAGCTCATAGACACCATGCTCGTGGATGGCTGTGAGCTCATCCTCCCAGGCAGCACAACACAACGATATGTCCTCCCCCGAGAGTGCCTCCTTCAATGTGCCTGCATCATGCACTGTCAAGGAGGAGCTCCAGGTGGCTAGGATAAACAGGTTTGGTGAAGATCTGACCACGACAAGGCCTGTTGTGATATCAAAAGCAACTCCAAAACATACGTGAGACTAGGTCATGGCCGTCCGAGCGCGCACTGAGGCTCTTGGCCTTCGCCAATCTTGCCACTCTAAATACTGCAAGGAGGGCACCTGGGTGCAAAGTAAGTTTCTCCCCAAGCCCTAGAGGTCAGTGGTTGAAGAAAACCACCTTCCTCTTGGGAAAAGGTGCTCACCTGGAGCTGCAGAGAAAGTGGTGGGAAAGCAGCCGCAGCGGCTGTAGACTCATAGGCAGGCAAGGAGGTTGCAGCCACAAGAGACACATGGATGGGTAAAATGGATACGACAGGCACAAAAACAGGTGAGGCGGGTAGGATAGACTGAAGCAACTAGGAACAGTGTTAGATGTGCCAGTGGAGATTGACATAGGCACAGGGCCAGGTGTGCCAATGGGGAATGATTTAGGAAAAGGAAAATGTGTACCAGTGGGTATTAATTTGTGCACAGGACCAGGTGTGCCAGGGAGGCCTTACCCAGGCATAATTCTAGGTGCATCCAGCCACTGGATCCACTGCCATGATGGCCAGGTCATCATCAGCCGATGACAGTCCCAGAGGCGAGGAGGTGCGGAATGACCCATCCAGAGGCCTAGACTCCCCCATCCGAAGGGAAGCCATAGAAGTGGGAACATTGGTCAGCAGCCAGAGAAAAAATGTTCGAAAGGTCTTGGTATGTGAGAGCCTAAAACAGAGGGTGTTTCGAGTCTCAACTATGTGGTGCTGAGCAGAGTCCCAAAACTGTCAGGAATTCAACCATGGGGAGATACTTAGAAATGTACACATGTGAACCCAACGTGAGAGCTTGAACCCCTATTGGTCCTTAGTGTACAAGGCGCAAGAAAGGAAGTCCCAAACATGAGTGAGACCAAGGTCGGTGCGATGACCAAACTACATCTCGTTAGGTCTGGCAGGGGACCATGCGATAGGCAATTCCAAACCCATGTCATGTTGGAGAAGTCCTCAAAAGGCAAAGGAATTAGAAGACCACACTCAGACTGCATGGCGCAAAGTGCATCCTTCATAGTACGATTCCAGCACTCTAATAAACCGTTCTGTTGGGATGTAGTAGGGGTGGAGAGCTCCTGAAAGACATTGTGCCTAGAAAATCCAAACGGAACATGTGGAGCGTGTGGTGACACACATGCTCAACAATCACAAACCACACGTGCAATGCCATGGTGGTGCTTTTCTTTTGGCACAGGATCTAGACCCACTAGATTCGGTGAAGTTGTCAGTCAAGGTAAGGAAGTATTGACCCCGGTGTAAGAGGGACCCCACTGGAAGAGGGCCGAGAAAGTTTGAGTAGACCAGCCCCAACGGGCGTAGCACCCGGCATGTTGATTCAAAGTAAGTACAGCTATGGATCTTGACCTGAGCACAAACCAAGACATTCGGTCTTGGGCTGCATAATGAAGGGAGCCACATTAAGACCAAATGCCGGCTTTGTCCGAATGATCTTGGTAACAGTGTCCAAGCTCACATGGCAAAGTTAGTGATTTTGAAAGAGCTTGTGCTTAGGGGAGAGAACACCAGTGACAAACATGCGCGTTGCTGTGGATGAAGGGGAGGAGACAGAGGGCACACTGCAAGCGTCTTGATCTAGATAATCCACAAAAGCCAGTTTACCAGGAAAAGCAGGGAAAAGAACAGCAGTAGCCACAAAAAACTAGGTAGTAGCAGCTACGGTAGAAGTAAGTGCTGCCACAGAAGAAGCATGAACAGTAGCAGTAGTACACAGAAAAAAAGTAGTCGTAGTCACAACAGTGGCAGCAGCGGTCGTAGAATCGATGGAACCAATAGAAGAATACGCATCAATAACTAGTCACCCAGAGGAGTCTATCGAGCCCAACCTGGAGTTGGTGGGAGCATACAGGAACGTCTCTGATAGCAATAACTTCTTTAGCTCTTGATAGTGTATTTGTTCTCTTTTTCCTATCCCATTGGTAAGAGCTACTCTAGAGAGCAGGTTTTCCAGAGCATTCAACGTCTAGAAATAGCTTCTACTAGAGTGATAGTAGGGAAGTAACATCCTGGAGGATCATTGCGGAGCAACACCGAAGGGGAAGTTGGTGAGGTCTGTGTAGCAGTTATTGGACCATGTTCACATGTTGTAGGTGGTTATTAGCTTGGAAGATGTCAAAAACTAAATCTACACCTGGAGGGCCTTGCAGCAGACATATCCTAGCCAGTGTGGTAGAGGTGGGTCGGTGGTGAATTCCTAGCATCACATGTCAAAGTTTCTACTCTTGGCCTCCCAGGTATGAATTCCTTTTACTAGTATCCCAATTGAGGGGAGAGGAGGGGGAGTATGCTCGGTGTCCCTGGCACCACAGCTTCAAGGCAGTGTTGCAGAGGTGACCCAGTGCTTGGGCAACTAGAGCTGGCATGTGTCATCTTTTGAGGAGGAGCTCTGTCAGCCATCACAGAGGAGTTCAGGTTTCTCAACATTCCTTGACTGTGGCAGGGGCACATGTGATTAGGGCCTCAATAAGGGTGAAAGATACTTAAGAAACTAAAACATCAGTGCCACCTCACCCCCTAGGCATCAGGAAGCGCCACAGTGGGGTCACAAGCCCAGAGGTACTAGGAATTTTTTAAGAGACCATTAAATGGTCTAGTTCTCCACTTTCCATTCCCTACCAACATTTTCATTGACCTCATTTCCTTGATCACCACCTCCATCCCACCGCCTCTGCTGGATATGTATGTCCCTTGTCCACTATTATTGGAAAGTTCAGGAATTCTCCGCCCCTTCAGAAGGTATGGTCCCTCGATCCATTCAAGGGTGATCCACTTATGCTCTATCTCCTGTGAGATATGACCTGTGGGTACACCAAGTTGTGAATGGTCAACTTGGTCAGTTTGTTCATTTGGCCGAGTGAGAGGTCATGAGTTCGACCCTAGCTCCATGGATATCTTGGTTTCAAATGAAGATTGTGAGGAAAGAAGTTCGTAGCTTCTTGGAAGATACGTGGTTGATCTGCCACCTTAAAACTAGGGTTCCTATATGTCAGTCCCACAACACAAGTCTATTGGTGATATGGCTGGCTCAAGCCACTCCTCAAGAATGTGCTTTGAGTCCTGGGACTAGACAGACATCTATAAGGGACTTGTCTTGTATAGTGATCATTTAACCCTTGCTTGATGCTCTCTCACATGTTGACGACTTGAGCTCTTCTTGAGATGTAATGTTAAGGAGTCAGTAATCCTGAAGGTGAAGTATACTCCTGATTTAGTTTGGGTTGCACAACACATACAAGTGAAGGAAGAAATTGTAATAACATTTGTGAAATTTTTGGTTTTGCAGCTTCTCTCCCATAGGCTGTGAGCTCAATAGCTAACAAAAGGTTATGGGCCCAGACCTCTGGTCAGAGAAATTTCACGCACGCAACCGCTAAGTCAAAAGTAGAGAGAGTGACTTTTCTCTCACCAAACTTCTCTGCTTGCAAGTCAACATGAGTAGGAAGGGAATACAATGGATATGCACATTCCCTTTAGAGAGCTGACATCAGCCTACGTCAGCCTAAATGAGCGTGCATTTGCCTAAATCTGCTTGCAATGGCTAATGTGAACAGGGAAAACAGTTATCCCCAGTAATCAACAGCCTACAGCGGCCTCAAAACAGGTACGTTGGCATCAACAACAGGTGTAAAAGCAGTAGGTTCAACTGTAGTTGTAGGGGTGGCAGGGACAGGAGAACCAGGAAATCATTA
The DNA here is from genome assembly GCA_023375785.1 of Penium margaritaceum. Classification (NCBI taxonomy): domain Eukaryota; kingdom Viridiplantae; phylum Streptophyta; class Zygnematophyceae; order Desmidiales; family Peniaceae; genus Penium; species Penium margaritaceum. The sequence continues at coordinate 167,035 of SZWC01002433.1, forward strand.
CTTTATCCTCAATTTTAATGAAACTGGGTTTAGTCTCTGGAAGTGGCGATTCAAAATCATCATGGATGACAGAGGCTTGCTAGGATACTTTGATGGAACTATCCTAGCACCAACAGATGAGGATGATGACCTTGTGGTATGGTTCCAGCTCAACAAGAAGGTTCTCTCAGTTCTTGTATCCTCAAAACCCTCAGTCCTTTCATACATTAGCGGTTGTATAATGGCAGCTGCAGCATACACAAAACCAGGCAAGGTGTTGCATTCCTCCTCAATTGCCAACCATCTCTTCAATATGCAGAATCTCATCAACATGAGATTTGGTGATGGAGAAAAATTCTCTGCCTCTCTACAAAAGTTTAAGACAACCCTGCAACAAGCCACCATCATTGGGTGGGATCTAGTCTAGAATATGCAGGTCATGATCTTACTGATGACACTGCCAGAAAGCTGGGGTCCAATGATCACACTGATTGGAGGGTGGACGGAAGGACAGGTTTCCTACACCACTGTCTGGGGAACGTTCAAAATAAAGCCCTACGTTGCAACAGCAATGAAGTAAACATGGATGCCTTTGCCTTAAAAATCAGTGGCACCTTCTGTAGTATCTCCTCCTCTTGCTACAGTGGGAACAACATAACAGGCAATAGTGGTAAGGATCCAAAGCACCACATCTGTGGCAAGGCTGGACACTGGGCTCGGGAATACAAGGCACCAAAAACGTTTGGAGAATATGGGAATGGAAGGAGAGGGAGAAAGGGTGGGAAGGATCCCATCAACTTGATGGCTGTGTTTGCCTCCAAAAAAGGGAGGGCGATACTCAGGCAAGGAGCATACGGCCTTGATTCAGGTACCAAGGAGCAAACCACATGCGAGAAGACCAATTTAATCTCTCATGCTCCATGCAAAAAGAACTTTAGAGTTGCCAACAGCAAGATCGTGGTAGCTGAGGACATTGGTGACAAGCTGATCCCAGTGGGTGTCAATGGTGCAGACGCAAACCTCTGGCTAGATGGGGCTATTCTACTTGCCATTTTTCACAGTCAACCTGCTCTCTGTCTCTCATATCACTGATCAAGGTATGGCAGTGATCTTCAATAAACATACTGTAAACAAAGACGATAAAGAAGTTGAATCTTTGTCCGAGGATGATGGTGAGGAGAGCAGCGATTGAGAGTCATCTGACAAGTTGCATGTTGGAGCAGCGGAAGTGGTGGCAGTGGAAGAACCGGCATGAGAACACCAAACAAGAGCAGCAACCGGGACTCTTCATTCCAGCCACCAAACTTGCTGTAAGAAGCTGTGGTACAGGTGCTTTAGGCAAGTGAGGTATAGTTAATCGTCCCCATTTTACACACACCACATTCAGTGTACTAGGTACGTACATTTGCGTAATTTCCATAAAGTTGTCTTAAGAGTTATTCGTCTTGTGTTCACATGGAAAAACATGTACGTGGTACCTGTGCATTCGGAATTGCATGTTATGATCTAGCAACCAAAAAAAAAGAAAATGACATTCTGGGTGAAACATACAATAGACGTACAAATGTCTTGAAACATTTCGAGTGGGCTTGTTTGTAAATCGGATGTTTACTTCCTTATTTCAAGACCTCGAATGGAAATAAAGTTCTTGTTGAGTCTGTGTTTTTATCCGCGACAAAGTGCAGAAGTCATCCCCCTCCCCCTAAGCCATCAATTGTATGGGAGCACTTTAGGTGGTGCGTGTATTGTGTAACAAGCAACTATACTCTGTAAACTAGTGTAGGTTTTTACGTGTCCATGAGATGCACGGACCATATATACCTTACTAGTACAACTTAAGTTTTGGGGGAGGGGGGAGTCAGCACGGGATCCGATGTCCCCCCCAAAAAGGGTAGAGTGTATTAGCAAAGTGTAGAGGGGTGGGGTATTTCTTTCATGTGATGAGAAAAAAAAACCGTACACTAATGTTACTCCTGTCGTCAACCGCTGATCTATCACAATCGATGATTGACGATTGAGGGAAGCTGACTAGAGAACGGATGCCACGTAGTCGGGAGTCTCACCCCCCCTCCCCCCCACTAATGTATCTCCGGTTGTCGACCTCTGATCTATCGGGACCGACAATCGACGATTGAGGATCTAGACCGACAACCTAGAAGCACCGATCAGCGATCGATAATCGACAATCGACGATCAATGATCTTTGACAGATAGTAGTCGTTGAAAGGTGAGGAAAGCTGACTAGAGAACGGACACCACTTAGTCAGGACCCCCCTCCCAAAACCAAAGAATGTATTGGGGTTGTGTGGCTGTGATGGATATGAGGGTGCCAGAAAGTGACAAAAATAGGTTGCTCGATAAAAATCATCTGGAATAACAATTGCATATAGGATCTTTCACAGGTTCCAGCACACTTTACGGAACTCAATTCGGAGTCCGTTTGAGTGAGATATGGATTTCCAAAGTTTGGAGATCATCGGTCGGGTTCAAGTGACGACTAGAGCATATTCAGCACCAAAGGCAGCCAAGATTATTGGCCAGGACGGCTGAGAGCGGCCTTCAAGGAGAAAAGCTGGCTGGAGGGCCTCCAGAAGACTTAAAGGAAGGAGCAGTCCATGTTTATGGGCCGTGCAAACCGTGTCAGACATTATTCTCATGTGTGACAAGGTGACTGCCGCTCATCCCCCTAGGCTAGGAGAGTGTGCTAGAGGGTCAACTTTGACAGAGTGTAGCTCAGTACTCCCTTGGTCAAATGAGGCATATAAGGGCTTGTTAGAAATCTGTGATTACATAATTTTTCACTCAAGATTCGATTTAGACATTTGATTTCTCTGTAGACCTACATTTGCTTCCGTAACTTCTGACTGTGCAACCTGCAACTCCCTCTCACAAACAATTGGTCCTGCCTAGGCGGCCCTTAGTGAGCTTGATCACCTTCCAGAGGGCTGTCCCTAGTTTCCATCAGTGGTATCAGAGCTAAAACAAGGCTTTGTCTCATCCTTGAGGCATTCCTTGCACCCTGTTGTGTGAGAGAGTTGTTTGGGGGCTGAACGTTGCACTACCATGGCGACATCCGCTTCTGTGGTGGCCGGCGTCAACATCGCCAAGTTCGAAGGCAAGAACTTCTTCAACTGGAGCAACAAGATGAATATGGTGATGATGGAGAAGGGACTCTGAAGCCATGTGAGTGAGGAGGAGCCAGCTGAGTCCTCTCTGTCACTTGGTGAGGCCCGTACCTACCGCGAGAAGCGTGACCGCGCCCTCGCCACCATCTACCTCTACCTCGCCAAACGACAGCAACTCCTCATCCGTGGCATCCTCACACCAAAGGAGGTTTGGAAAAATCTTGAGTTCACTTATGCCTCCAAGTCAATCCTCATGAACATGCAGCTGCGTCGTCGCTTTCACACTATGAAGATGGATGAGTCCGGGTCCATGATTGACTACATCAACATGGTGAAGTCTCTTTCCGACCAGCTTTCTGCAATTGAGGACCCTCTGTCAAGGAGCGTTTACTCATGCTAACCATTCTCTTTGGCCTTCCTAGCAGCTACGCTCCTCTCATTGTTGCCCTGGGTCAGCGTGGCGACAAGCTCTCCTTCGACGATGTGGAGGAGAGCCTGCTGTTTGAGGAGGAGCGGCGTAAGGGAGAGGAGGACGGAAGCGGACTAGACATCTCTCTCATCACCAACTCTGGTCATGGGGGTGGTACTGCACCAACCAGGAGCAACGGCGGAGGAGGGAAGAAGAAGGGGAACTGCCACTACTGTAAGAAGCCGGGCCATTGGGCATGCGAATGCCGGAAGAAGAAGGCGGACCTTGTGGCTGGAGTGGGATCGGGAAAGCAGTCCGACGCTTCCGCGAATGCAGCAGATTCGGAGAGTGGATTCGTGACAACCATCCAGATCCTACAAGTCTTCGGCAACACTGCCTTGTTCTGGATCATTGACTCGGGAGCCACGCGACACATGACTTGTCACCGGGAGTGGTTCGTTTTCTACACCGTCATTGAGCCTCGTCGGGTGTACATGGGGGACAATCATGTGCAAATGGCGGTTGGGGAGGGTGACATTGTATTTTGTGCGTCCGTTGAGGGTAAGCACGTAGAACGTCGTGTGAAGGGGGTACTCCATGTTCCGAGACTGGCAGCTAACCTCCTCTCTGTCTCATCTCTCATCTCCGAAGGCATGCAGGTTCTCTTTTAGAATGGTGGCTGCACCATCTCTGCGAGTGCAGGCCTTGTGCTTACAAAAGTGGACAAAGAGGATGGACTCTACCGTCTCTATGTGGCATCGGAGAAGGACACAGACTCAGAGTTGGCAGCAAGCGAGGAAAAACACGACATCGGCCTGTGGCACCGACGGCTTGGTCACCTCGGCTTTGGCGCCATCATATCCATGCAGTAGATGGTCCGCGGCCTGGAGCTCAAGGGGGTGAAGCAGCCAAGTGCATCGGCTTGTGAGAGCTGCATTGAAGGGAAACAAGCCCGCGCTCCACTTTCGGGGGAAGGGAAGGGGGCAACTGAGCTTCTCTCATTTGTTCACTCTGATTTGTGTGGTCCCATGCCATCACAATCCTTATCCGGTAAGTTGTACTTTGTCACGTTCATTAATGAAAAGTCAAGGAAGATGTGGGTGTCCTTCTTGGCTGGAAAGGATGAGTGCTTTGATGCTTTCAAGGTGTGGATTGCTTGCACAAAATGAGAGTGGCAGGCGGTTTAACGTGCTTCGTACCAACGGTGGAGGAGAGTACCTCTCCAATGACTTCCGCACCTTCCTCAAGCTTCGTGGGATCAGGCACGAGGTCACCCCATCTGGAACACCGCAGCTGAACGGCGTGGCTGAACGCGTGAACCGCACGCTCATGGAGCGTGTTCACAGCATGCTCCAAGATGCGGAGCTCCCGCCAACCTTTTGGGCGGAAGCGGTCAACACTGATGTGTACCTGAAAAACCGGAGTCCAACGCACGTCATGCCACTGATGACACCAGAGGAGGCGTGGACGGGACGCAAGCCAACAGTGACGCACCTAAAAGTCTTCGGATGTGGCGCATTCGTGCACGTGCCTGCAGGCAACCGCAACAAGCTGGATGCAAAGTCGTTGAAGGCTACCTTCCTCGGCTACGACACCATGGGGTACCGCCTCTACAACCTCACCGCACGCAAGATCATCCGCAGCCGTGACATGGTCTTTCAAGAGGATGTGAAGGGCTAGACTTGGAGCCCAATGTCTGCAGTCCCACTTGCTCCCGCAGTTGTACCTGAACTGGGAGAAGAACCGGTAGCAGAAGAGGGTGCTGCGGAAGATGGAGATGATAGCGGCAATGACAAGGAGGTGGAGGGAGCTGAGAAGGAGGAGCCAAGAGCCAAATCTGATGAGGAGGAGGAGCAAAAAAACTAACAGCAGCTGCCACGACGATCTGCACGCATCAACAAAGGTGTGAAGGACAGGAGGGAGCCGTTGAGGTGATCCGAGCTCCTCGCAAGCAAACTGTTAAATGTTTCTGCCCCTTGTTCAGTGTTGTAGGACGGATCGGGAATGCTCGGCCCCTTGTGGAGGTATGACCCCTAGATCCGTTGTAGTGTGACTCAACTTTGCTCTGTCTCTTGTGAGATATGACCTGTGAGTACACCATGTGGGTGAGTGGTTGCCCTGGCCATTTTGTTGATTTGGCCAAGTGAGAGGTCATGAGTTCGATCCTGGCCCCATGCATATCTTGTTTGTTGTGGAAGCTTCCAAGAAAGAAAGTCCGTAGCTTCTTGGACGCTACATGGTTGGTCTGTCACCTTGACACTTGGATGCTTATGTGTCAAGCTCACAGTGCAAGTCTATTGGTGACGTGGCTGGTTCAGGCCACTTCCCAGGAATGTGCTTTTGAGTTCTAGGACTGGACAGACAGCTATAAAAGGACTTGTCTTGCATGCTGATCAATCAACCCTTGCTTGATGCTCTCTTGCGTATTGACGACTTGAGCTCTTCTTGAGATGTAATGCTAAGGCGTTAGTACTCTTGAAGGTGAAGTGTATGCCTGATTAAGTTTGGGGTGCATGACACATAC
>SZWC01002433.1:195233-213615 GCA_023375785.1 Penium margaritaceum
CGGGAGGAGGATGAAGAATGGTGCAGGGACGGAGCAGGATAGGGGAGGGGAGAAGAGATGAGGAAAGGCAGACAAAGGGGTTGTAGAATGGAAGAGAGAGGGTGGGGCAGAGGAAGGGAGGGGGGTTAGAGAGAGAGAGAGAGAGAGAGAGAGAGAGAGGATGCCACACACACAGAGAAGACAACACAGAGAAGACAACACAGAGAAGACAGGTTGCACGCTGAGGGAGGGCAAGTAGCATGCACACGACAAAGACAGCACAAACAAGATGCAGTTATTGTAGGAGCCAAGACAAAGTGATAGAGTAGACATAGGCACAGCAAGGACGCAGTCTTGATGTGATGAGTAGAAGTGAGCAGAGGAGCGAGAGTGACGGAGGGACTCGTGGCACCTGCAATTTCCGTGAAGAAGAAAATTGGGAAGATGTGGATGTGCTTGGATTACCAAGCGTTGAACGACATCACTATCAAGAACCGCTATGTTTTTCCACAAGAAAACGAACTTCTCAACCAACTCCACGGGACCTGAATTTCCAGCATATGCGACCTACAGAAAGGATATCATCAGATCCGCGTATCTCATAAGGGTGTCAATAAGACAGCAACCTGCACGATGTATAGGCACTTCGATTTTACGGTTATGCCTTTTGAACTCAGAAACTTACTCGAAACATTTCTTGTAGCAATAAACAACATTTTTGACCGGCACCTCGATGACTTCGTTGTTGTGTACCTCGACGACATCCTAGTGTACATACGCACCCCGGAGGAGCACAATGGACACCTTCAAAAGGTCCTGGAGATTTGCAAAGAGAGAATTGGTTTGGGAAAATCCCAAGATATGAATTCGGTCGCCGTTTGATCGAGTTTTTGGACCACATCATCGGTGTTAGATGGATCACCATTGACCCAAAAAAGGTGGAGGCATTTTTTGATTGGTTTACGCCAACCAGTGTTTGGAAATTCCAAGTATTTTTGGACTTTTGCAGCTATTGTCGTTGACTCTTGAAGGATTGTACTAAAGTGTAAATGCCTCTCTTTGATCTCACTCGTAAAACTAGGTGGACATGGGGATGCAGCAAACAAGAATTTTTTACTTCTTTGAGAAACGCCCTTACCTCGGTACCAGCCTTACGATTAGCAGATCTAACGATGGACTACATCATGGCCAGTGACCGAGCGATCGGAGCCGTTCTCTTCCAAGACATTGGCGGTGGAGAACAACCAGTTGTCTACATGTCGAGAAATTTGCGCGGGCCAGAACTCAACTCCACGGTGCACAGAAAAGAAATACTTGCATTTTTTTATGCATTCAATACATGGTGGTGCTACTTGGAATGCCGACAATTCATCGTCCACACCGACCATCATGTAGTGAAACATCTCAAGACTCAGCCAAATCAGAACTATTGACATGGATGGAGTTCCTCGAGTCCAAATTTGACTACAATATCAAATACCAACCTGGAAAAACTAAACTGGCGGATGCTCTAAGTCGGCGACCAGATCTGATGGCTGAAGTCAATATGGTACTCATCAAACGAGACCTGTACCTCATGAGGCATTTGGCGAAAGTTACGAGGAGGTTGGCGGGTACGACAAAACTATATTCTGGTTCTAAGACCTCTACTGGTGATGAAGATTAACTTGTCAGGTCATGATCCCACCAAACGATGAGTTATGACGAATGCTATTGGAAGAATGTCACGATACCAGTCCACTTTGGACACTTTGGTAAGGACAAGACGCTCAAGAAGCTGACAAAGTACTACTGGTGGGACGAGATGCATACCGATATGTCAGCCTTCTACAAATCATGCGATACCTAACAGTGGCAAAAATCTTGTCGCAACACGAGACCACCAGGATGACAGAGCCAGATGAAAAATCTTGCAATTGACATTTATCTTGGGGATTCTTCCAGAGCTTGGAAAGAAATTCCACAAGCCCTTGCAAAGAGGCAAGCAGATACAAAGCGAGTGGCCGACCGACATTGCAGCGATGACATGTTCAGTGCTAGAAGTTACGTCATTCTCTTCTTGGCGGATGTCAAACTCCAAGGACAGGACTTTACAAAGCTCAGAAACCACTTTTTGGAATCATTTGAGGTCAAACCGATGCAAGTCCATGTCGTCGCTCGTCTTCGTTCAACAGAAAGCATGACATCCACCCTGTCTTCCACATCAACAAGCTCAAACACTATCGGGATCTCAGCACAAACTTCCCCAGCATAGATAGCATACCCCCACTCCGTGTTCAAGTGGAGGGAGATACGGAGTACGTGATTGAAGATATCCTCATCTATCACCAAAAGGAAAGACCACAAAGTATTTGTTCAAGTGGCACGGCTACGACTCTGCGCACAACAACTGGGAACCCTACAACAACCTCCAAGACGTTGACCATCTGATCAACGGCTACTACCGTCATCACCGATCTATGTCTACTTACGCGCCGGGGGTCGTGGCAAAAGACCGACATACACAAGTCCTTGAACTCTGCAAGTGGGCATTCTTTTCTTTACATGTACGGTCCACCACGCGTCGACCTCCAGAATTTTTTCACCGATCAGCCGAGGGCATATTAGCCACCTGTCGCGACCCCCTGGACTCCGTTCTAGGAGGTTCTAACAACTTTGACTACTTTCCTGAATGGTCGACAGAAGTGTCACAGATAGTATCGATGTTTCAATACTGTTCAGTTGACTTCTCGATGATGCTGGAATTTTATAAACTAGTGCTTCTATATTCTCAAAACCCCCCAACTTCTTGGTGAAACTTCTCAAAGCAGCCACTCACAGCATGACTTCACACACGTCACTCAGCTCCAGCGGCAAGGACCCAAAACATGCCTCATTGTGATTCTTGTCATTGTATACATGTGCTTGACTTTCTTGATGCTTTTCATCAATATACACTTACTACTTAATACCAAATATCCATTTAAACAAAATCCTCAAATCTTCTACTGCTCTGCACCTCATCCCTGTGAACCATCCACGTTTCCCTTGGCATAACATGAACCTAAGAATGACGGCACTAATCCAACACGACCAAGCTTCAAGGAAATGGTTGTAAAAAGAGTAAGGTACCCTTGGGTATACACAGCAGCCATGGCTGTTGTTGTGCTTCTACACAAAGTGGAAGCAAGAGGGCTAAATGGTCTCGCTAACCGAGCTCACCCATTGGCCGACAAGCGGAGCTCTCCGGCGCTCATCTCTCATCGAGGGAAAACTGCCACTAAAGGCCCAATCACACACGCAGGGTCATGTCGAGGTTTGGGCCTAAGATATGCCAATCATAAGTGAAACAAGAGTTTCTAGTTGGAATAAACTAGGCTAGGCTAGGTTCAAGCATGAATCAAAGACAGGTGTAGGTGCGGCAAAGCCATAATAGGATCGAGTATGTGGCTGCCAGGTAGGAATGGGACAATGCTGCCAGAAGGGATGCGAGAACATGTGGAGGTGGCGGAAGTGTGGCCAACCCACTGGTGGCGCGTGCGCCCACTGTGCGTCGCCTCCACTCTCTGTGTCAGCACGCCCTGCACACTCATGGCCACAGGTGAAGGGTATAGATGTATACAGGAGAGAATTAACACGCCCGCTTGGACATGAGTGCGGCAGGTGTGCAACCGAGCTGTTGGAGCTGATGATGGAGAGATGCTGAAGGAAGTGCTTTAGTAAGAAAATCAGCAAGATGGTGGGTGTCCTTGATGGGACAAACTTGCACGGCCCTTGCTTCAACTACGTCTCGGACAAAATGATGTTCTATGCCTATGTGCTTTGTGTGTGGGTGCAACACTCCATCATTTACAGCAATGTGGCACGCTGCAAAGTTGTCATTGTAGAGCGGCACAGCGGGGATATGCAGACCCAACTCTTCTAGCAACCGGGCCAACCAGATGCCCTCATAGGATGCTTCACCCAAAGCCATGTATTCAGCCTCTGCCACAATACAAGCCACACATGACTGCTTTGTACTGCACCACGGCACAGTCATGCCCCACTCACAAAAAATGTAGCCTCCCGTACTGTGAGCCCCTCGATCACGCGCATAGTCACTGTCATAAAACCCATCCAATGTGGGGAAAAACACGAGGCCAAAGCTAGCAGTGTCCAACACGTAGCATAGCAATTTCAGCAAGGCTTTGTGATGTTTGCTGCACGGCTGTTGACTGAACTGGGCCAAAATCTTGACAGCACACAAGATTTCAAGACGTGTAGTGGATGCGCGATATGACAGGCTGCCAGTGATCTGAGGATACAGTGTGGGGTCAAAATCTGGTCCATAGTCTGAGGTATGTGCATCTAGCAAATGAGCATAGACATCAGGGCTCATGGGAAAGTGCTTTCGTGGCAAGTGCTGCACAACATGCTGGAAACATGCTGTGAAGTGTTCAATGAACTGTCCTTGATGCAGTGTGATTGTGCGTGTAGCTCTGTCTCTGACAATGGTCATGCCCAAGAAGTTTTGGGCCTCACCCAAATCCGTCATGCTGTAGTGCTGAGTGAGCAGGGTTTTGGTCTGTCTGATTAGAGGAAGGGAGGGAGACAGGATGAGGAGCTCATCTACATAGACTAGCAGTGCGACAGAGATATTGTCCTCTCAGTACAGGAAGAGGGAAGGATCACATACGCTCTTAGTGAACCCCCCTGATTCAAGTGTGTGACTGATTTCCTTGTCCCAACACCTTGGTGCTTGTTTCAATCCATAGAGAACTTTCAGCAGCAGCCATACACGGTCTGTTCCATCCTCAAACCCTTCAAGTTGCTTGAAATACAACTCTTCCTCAAGTGGACCATTGAGGAAATCTTTTTTTACATCCATTTGATGTATCTCCCAGTCTTCGTGGGCAGCAACACCCAGTAACGCTCTACTAGTGCTGTACTTGCCGACTGGTGCAGAGGTGTCGGTGAAGTCTTGGCCGGACACCTGGTAAAACCCCTTAGTCACTAGCCTTGCTTTGTATTTTTCTATCAGACCTGCCAGATCTCTCTTCAGCTTAAACACCCACTTTACTTCGATAGCCTTTTTCCCTGGATGTAGAGGAACCAGCTCAAACACTTTATGCTCAAGGAAGGCATTGATCTTGGCTACCATCGCCATTTCCCATTTGGTTGTGTCAGTACGCCCCCTAGCCTCAGTGAGGGATAGGGCTGCACCTGGTTAGGGTCAGTCTCGGTGGGCCCGGCTGTGTGGCAAAATTGACGATAGTTCACTCATGGGACATTCCGCATAGAACACCTCATAGGCTCAGGCGGCAGAGTCTCATCCTCCTCAGCATCATCAGATTGTTGTTCAGGGACCAGTCCAGGTGGTGAGTGCGGCACACTTGATTCTGTACTGGCCAGATCTGTAGATGTGAGGAGGTTGGTGGGGATGAGATCAACTCCCTGATCCCCTCCCTTGTGTGCCGGTTTGGGGTTTGATGTCACCCCAGTTGGAACGGACACCGGCACGCTTACCTTGTGGGGATAGTGTTTGAGAGTTGTGGCGTTGGGTACATGCCGCAAGGTGCAAAAGAGCTTGTAGGGCATGTGTTCCAAGAAGGAAGCATCCTGACTTTCTAGGAATTGGTGGGTCGTGGGATCCCAAAACCGCCATGCCTTTGAGGAATGCGAGACCCCAACAAGCATGCACCGTCGACCGCGTGGACTGAGCTTATTGTCGCACTGTGGGTGTGCAAACCACACGCACGCCATTGTGCCCCACACTCTGGCGGGACGAAGATCTGTCTTTTCCTTGAACCATCGTTCCCAAGGCGCGACAGCTTTGGACAGTGGATCATGTGGGATGCGATTCTACACCCATGTGACATACTTGACTACTTCTTCCCAGAAGCGAAACGTCAAACCAGACTCAGTGAGTAAAGTACGCGGAGCGTCGTCCAAAGTGCGGTTCCAGCGTTCTCCCATCCCATTTTCTTGGGGAGTGTATGGTGCAGTGGTCTGGTGTTCAAAACATTTAGCTTTGAGAGCTACATTCAGAGCTCCCATAAACTCACCACCTCGGTCAGTGTGCAACTTTAGCAGTTTGCACTTTGTTTGACGTTCAGTGAGTGCAATCCACTCGATGATCGCCTGTTGAGCATCAGCTTTGTTCTTAAGCAAGAATGCCCAGCAAAAATGATGGTAGTCTTCCGTCAGTGTTAGCACGTACTGTGAGCCATATTGGGCAGAAGGAACGGGCATGGGTCCAGTCAGATCTACGTGAGCCCAATAAAGTGGAGCCTTGCTTTCTGTGACGGACTTAGGAAAGACTTGTCTGTGTGCTTTGCCCTCATGACACTCTAGGAAGGCTTCTACCTTTAGGCCATGAGGACAGTCCTCTGCGTGCAGACCTTGTGCAGTGGCATGCTTAAGAATATCTTCTATCAGCTCAGTGTGTATGTGTGCCAGGCGGCGGTGCAATAGTTCAGTGTGCCTCGCATCGGTGGCTATCACAACATGTACTTGTGGTCGACGTGACTGTGTTGGTACAAGGAGAAACAGGATCAGACGATAGAGCACGTCAGCATGTAACGGCCCATCAACCAACAGTGTAACAATCGCATCAAAAAGGGTGCATCGTTGTCCTTGCGTAACAGTGTACACACTAGCTTGGCGATTGAGCTGACCACCCGACAACAAATTCACTCACAGCCTGAGCACATACAGTACACCTGTCAGCCATGTAACCCCACCCAGTGCCTAGAGTGCCATAGTCCCCACACCCTCCACCGTAAGCACTTCCCCAGACCCCGTCTTTACCGCTTCAACATCAGGCGCAACATACCGCGAGGCAAAAGGCTGGCGATGCGATGACATGTGATGCGAGGCGGCGGTGTCATACAACCATTCTTGCATGGGGAAGGCGAGTGAAGTGGTGACATGGGTGTGACCGAACCGTTGACCTGGCGTCTGAAGTGTAGCTGTCGGCTCTGGTGGCTGAAGCTCCATAGGAGCTGTCCAACCGATGGGAGGAGCTGCTGTCACTGGCTGCTGCACCTCAGCCATCGCAGCCTAGACGTGATGCGCCCAAGCTGGCACAGGAACTGGCACTGTGGAGATCGGTGGCACATAGTAGGGACCCTGGTACATGGGCAGGGATCCGTGGTCCACAGGAAGCGCCACTAGCAGCTGCGGGATAGGTGAACCGAAGGTGGCTGCACCGAATGGGAGCAGTGCGCGTGCTCCAGCTGTCCCCTGTGTCGACCATGCGGGTGGGTGCAGCTGCTGACCAAGCGGAGGACTTGGCGGCTGAAAGGACTGGGAAACCTATGGGGAAGGAGTCATGATGCGGCGAAGCTCAGGGAACGAACGCCAAAAGTGCCCCTGCTGTCCGCAATAGTTGCAGGAGCCCCCTCCCCCCGGCACCCCTACCACGACCACGTCCTCCTCCTGACTGTGATCCACGGCCCCCTCCGCCGCGCCCTCCGCCACCTCCTCCGCCTCTCCCTCCTTTGTACCCAGATCCAGAAGAGGCAGCTGCTGTGGCCTGATGCACAAAGGCACTCTTTGTGGGGGTGTCTGCCTCTCGTACCTCCCCACAGAGGATATCCTCGTAGTGTCGGAGCTCTTCAAACACCTCCGCCAGGTCTGTAACCTCTATGTCAGAGACACGAAGCCGTCGCAGCAGGTTGCGGCGGAAATCCTTGTACGGCTCTCCTCTGTGGAGAAGGACGGTGTCCAGCCAATCTAGCACAGAGCATGGGACACCATGTCCCAGTATTCGATGGCGGATGTCCATCGCTGCGTCCTAGTAGTCTGCTATCAGCGCCCCTGGCTTAGGGTGAAGCTGGCGCAGTCGGTCGTGGAGTGTGATGACCAGTGTCATGCCTCATTCCTCGTGGCGAGTGGCGAAGTGCTACCATGCTTCATGCGGACGAGGAACACCGCCCGTCAAATTTTCCCCTCTTCTGCCGAAGCGCAGATGGTGGATTGCATACGCCTGCTTGTCTGGGAGAGCTCTGACTAGGACGATAAAGGCACGGAGGAGGTTGCGCTCGTCGGCGTCGTCGGATGGTGGTGAAAGGTAGAACTCTTCAAGACCGTGTTCCACTGTTCACATGAGGAAAATGTCTTTCCATGCGAGAAAATCACTAGTGTCTAGCGGCGGTTGCGTCAGGTCTTCCTGCGACATGACCTCCATCAATCTGTCCCATTTGACAGTTTTGGACGTGTTGGCAGGTTGATTTGCCGGTTGACTTCTGGTGGGTTGGCTAGCGCCGGAGGCAGGGTTGCCTTCCTGCGCCGATCCGGCACCACTCATGCCGGGTGCCGGAGTAATCTCTATGTTGGATTTAACTGAGAGTGGCATCTCTCCCCTTCGTGCCTTGGATTAGGTCGTGTAAGGAGGGACGGCCGAGAGGCCCGCTAGGGGCCAGTTCTCTCTTGATCTGGGTCACGTTGGCATTACCTACGCTGCTGCTGACCCATCTCCTTCGCTTTTGGTTGCTCCGAGGGCTTCTCCATCCGCGAACGGGTCTCGTGGCGGATCTCCTTGGCGGGCCTTGCCCCCTTGAACTCTCTCCATCCTCTCTGTGCCTCTGCTGCTGTGCACAGACCCTAGCGTGGTCTTGCAGCCTGGCGCGGTTCACTCCGGCGGCCACGGCCTGCTTTACTGGCGACGGGAGCTGCAACTAACTTCCAGCGCCGTGTGCTGGGCCATCACACAATTCTGCAGTTTTTGCTCCCTAGCTTTCCTTTCACCCTGCGATCATGGCTCTGATACCACAAGAATGACGGCACGAATCCAACGGGACCAAGCTTGCAGGAAACGGTTGTAAAACGGGTAAGGTAGCCTTGGGTTCACACAGCAGCCATGGCTGTTGCCATGCTTCCACACTACGAGCAAGCAAGAGGGCTACGGGGTGAGTCTCGCTAACCAAGCTCACCCGTTGGCCGGCGAGCGGAGCTCACCGGCGCTCGTCTCTCATCTTGTCGAGGGCAAACTGTCACTTGAGGTCCAATCACAAAACACACAGGGTCATGTCGCGGCTTGGGCCTAATCTATGCCAATCATAAATGACACAAGAGTTTCTAGTTGGACTAAACTAGGCTAGGCTAGGTTCAAGCATGAAACAAAGACAGGTCTAGGTGCGACAAAGCCATGATAGGATCGAGTATGTGGCTGCCAGGTAGGACTGGGACAATGCTGCCAGGAAAGATGCGAGCACACGTGGAGGTGGCGGAAGTGTCGCCAGCCCACTGGTGGCGCGTGCGCTCACTGTGCATCGCCCCCACTCTCTATGTCAGCACGCCCTGCACACTCATGACCGCAGGCGAAAGGAATAGATATAGACAAGAGAAAATTGACAGAACCACCCACGTACCTCTTTGTGTAACACATAAGCCCTAACATATGCCTCATTTTGATTCTTATCCTTATATGTATGCGCTCAAATTGTTCAACACATATCATGGAATTATACTTATTGCTAAGTATACATTAACCTTTTGTACCAATTCCTCACATCAACTTTTGCTCTATACCTCATCCTTGTAAACCATCAACGTGTTACGTCCCTGACGTATACAAGTCCCTAAACTCGGCGAGTGGATATTTCTGTCATTACAATTGTGGCCCACCGCACGTCGACCTCAGGATTCTTACGCCGTTTGGTCGAGGGCATTTTGGCCAACTGCCCCGACCTCCGGTGCTCCATTCCAAATTTTTCTGGCAACTTTGACCACCCTCTAGAAGGGTCAACGGAAGTGTCATGAACTATATCGATGTTTCGATATTGTTTGATTGACTTCTCAATGGTGCTGGATCTTTATAAAATTACGCCTCAAAATTCTCAAAGCTCTCGGACTTCTCGATGGAGCTTCTCGAAGCAGTCACTCATGGAAAAATCCCACACTTGTCCCTCAGCTGAAATGCCAAGGAACCAACATGTGCCTCATTCTCGTTCTTGGTATTGTATGTGCTTGACTCACTTGACACTTCTTGACACAACCATAAAAGCAAATTTACAG
Source organism: Penium margaritaceum (assembly GCA_023375785.1). Lineage (NCBI taxonomy): Eukaryota > Viridiplantae > Streptophyta > Zygnematophyceae > Desmidiales > Peniaceae > Penium > Penium margaritaceum. The sequence goes on from SZWC01002433.1 coordinate 205,191, forward strand.
CTTGATAGTAATCCATTTATTCCAAATTCTCTAATCGACTTTTGTCTTGCACCTCATCACTCTGAACCACCTGTGTTGCGCAAAACTTGGTATCAGAGCATAGTGGAGAGAAAACCAATGCATGAACTACCTGGCGATAACCTCACACAAGTCCTCAGTGCATCTCCACCGTTTAGAACATCACAGACTTTGCGACAACAAATGTGAATGGAGAGAGGATAACCGGCGACTAGTAGCAGTCACCCATGAGTTCTTCCACGATGGAGGACCAGCAGCGCGCCAACGCCGATACACTCTAGGCAAATAAGACAACAGCGAAAAGATTTGCAAAGAATGGCATAGCACCGAAGAGCCTGATGGCCAACCCGGTGATAGACTCCTCGGGCTCGGCAAACCCCTCGCTATCGCTCCTACTCCTCGGGTGGACACCTAGCACGATGGGAGGCACCGACCGACAAGCGCGAATAAATGAAGACCTATACCAGAAGTTGTCGGGACTTGAGTGCATCAATACCCATCTGCTCCAAAAACTCAACCTGGCAATGGAGGACCTTTGGATTTTTCATGCGCGCAAAGCAGTACTCATCGAGAAAATGTACAACTCTCGATTAAACCCCAAATCAATGGCTCGCGTGACGGCTCTCACATTGTCGACCAAAGGCGTACTACCTCTCAAGCAGATTAGTCCGAAGTGGCATGACTCTCTCAAGTCACCGGAAACATGGATGACTTTGCTCACATTACTCTCGCTCATGTTGGCAAGCTAAACAAAAAGTCTGATACACGGTATAGACTCCAACTTCTACGTCAGCAGTCCAGGGTGGCGGAATACTCTAGGCATTACCGTGAAATCATCACCGGCAGTGACCTCACCCCTGAAGAACTGTGTTTATGCTACAACAACAGCTTCAAGCAAGTTATTTGGTGATCAATTACCATTTTTAGCATCAAGAAAGACCTTCCACAAATGATTGCAATAGCCGATCGCATCGACGGTGCCGACTATAATGCTCAAATGTAGGAATCCCACGGCTGGCGACCCCAAACCGACAATTCTTATTGTGGCGAAAGAAAGTTGGATTTCACAAAAACCTTGTTCCCCATGGAGATATACGTGGTACATCAATACAATTAACGGCTCTGCTATAATTACGTGGAGCCGGGTCATATCTCACACGCCTGTTGAAAACATCGTCAGCAAACCAAAAAGGGGGGAAGTCGCAAAGAAAAAAGGATGAGTCGGGAAATGGGAAAGAGCAAGAATAGACAGCGAGGCTCCAATCTGGTCGGAAACTTCTACACCAACCCATCGCACATATGAGCGGCTAACATCGCTGCAGACGAGGGTTGCTGAGATTAGAGAGTTTGACGAGGGACATAAGGAAAACCGGCGATTCTGCAATGAATACAACCCAGGGGTTACAAGAGTCGCAAAACGGTACCGTTACTACTAGATGGAGGAGCTTCTCACAGCTTTGTAAGCAATGACATGGTTTGGAAGCTGGGTTTGCACACCGAACCAGGGGTATTTGAAGGAAAAATTGTGGACCAACGACTGCAAATCCATCCATTTTGTGAACAAGTCTGACCATAAATTAGAGATCTATACGACATAACAGTCTAGAGAACTTGCCCAATGAGCAACCACAAAATCATCCTCGGGCGAGATTATGTGTTCCGACATTATCCACAAGTGGACCAGAGCTGCGGACCGGTCTACCTTAGCATCACTAGCAAAAAATGATATCTGCCTCTGGTCGAGCGATCCACGACGCAAGGGTGGTTATGAGAAGCAACAGAGGAATTTGTGGTACCCACAAAACACCAACTGATACTTTTGGACGTGACCAAGCGGTACTAGCCAAGCATGGCTAGTCCGAGTAGAGGTAGGAGAAACGGAAGCAATCACAGCTGTCGAGATGATGACAAAAGCCTCGACACTTGAGAAAGTTGAAGTGGGGAAGTTCAAACGTATCACTGCAATTAATCGTATGAAAAAATATTATAAGAATATCCAAACCCGGAAAACTACCCATTATGTCTTGTTCCGTAATGATATGAAACTCGGTCCAGCTGCTTGTTGAAGAAAGGGAGTAAAATCCGTTGGAGATCAGTTTAAACAGAATCTCCACAGTGAGCGCAAGTGATTTTTGGATGTCGATATCATCCGAGTGTCACGTGCCGTAGATCTGCTTGCTTGAGTTCGAGTGAGAAGATGTTGTCGCCCAAACGAATGACTTGTGGAATTCATTGAAAATGCCTTCACGTACATGACAAAAAAACTCTTTTTTGAATCTTCCTTGGCGTGTACTCCATGCTCCCTATTCCAGCATGGTGGATGTTTTTTTCCCAATTGTCTAAAATAGACACACAAAAAACACCTTCATGAAAACTCTTCTGAGTTATTGTGGTAATACAATAGGTCCCAAACGTACACGAGTCCCTAAACTCTGCGATTGGGTATTTCTTTTATTACATTCGTGGCCCACCAAGCGTTGACCTTAGGAAGTTTACACCGTTCAGCCGAGGGCATTTTGGCCAACACCCTTGACCTGCGGTGTTCCATTTCGAAAGTTCTTGAAAACTTCAACAACCTTTAAGAAGGGCTGACGGAAGTGTCACGAACTATGTCAATGTTTTGATATTGTTCTGTCGACTTCTTGACGGTACTGGATCTTTATAAATCATGCCTTGATATTCTCAAGGCCCATCAACTTCTCGGCAGAGCTTCTCAAATCAGCTACTCACGGTGTGACCCCACACGAAACACTTGGCTCGAGCACCAGGGACCCAACATATGCCTCATTCTCATTCTCAACATTCTAAAAATGTGCACAAATCACTTGAAACTTACCATCAAAGTACACTTACTGCTTAATACAAATTTTCCCTTTGTCCCAAATCCTTCAGTCATGTTTTTCCCGTACCTCATCCCTGTAAATGTTACGTCCCTGACATCCACGAGTCCCTAAAACTCGCGAGTGGGCATTTCTGTTCTTACATTCATGGCCCACTGCGCGACAACTTTAGGACTTCCCACCGTTTGGCTGAGGGCATTTTGGCCAACTGCCTTGACCTCCGGTATCCCGTTCCAGAAGTTTCCGAAAACTTCAGCCGCTTTCAAGAACGGTCGAACAGAATTGTCGTGAACCATATCAATGTTTCAATATCGTTTGGTTGACTTCTTAACAGCGCTCAAATTTTATAAAGAAGCGTTGAGATGTTCTTGATGCCTCCCAACTTCTCAGTGGAGCTTCTCGAATCCACCACTCACGACGCGACCTCACACACGTCGCTCGGCTCGAACGCCGATGACCCGACTCATGCCACATTCTCATTCTCGGCATTGTATTTCTGTGCTCGATTCACTTGACACTTGTCATCAAAACATACTTACTACGTGATATAAGATATCCATTTGTCCCAAAACCTCAAATCGTCTTTTGTCTCACACCTCATCCCTGTGCACCAACTATATTCCGCTCAACGTAACACTTGGTATCAGAGTGCATCAATGCTGGAGGGACAATCGACGCATCAACTATCTGGCAACACCCTCGCACGAGTCCTCGGTGCATCTCCACCATTCAGAAGATCGTAAACTGCGCGATGACAACGGTGAATAAAGCGAGCGCACCCGGAAATGAGCAGCAGTCTCCGACGAGTACGCCGGCGATGGCGGATCAGCAGCACGCAAACAACGACACTCTCCAGGGAAACCAGGCGGCAGCAACAACTTTTGCAGTACATCTTGGAGCACCGACAAACCTGACAGCCAATCCGGTGATGGACCCCTCAGGTTCAGGAAACCCTTTGCGCCCTCTTCAGACCGTTGGGTCGACACCTGGCACGATGGGATGCACCCGCGTACAAGCACGGATGAACAAAGACCTATACCAGAAACTTTCAGGAATCGAGAGCCTCAACACTCATCTGGTCCAATAGCTCAACGCGGCGATGGAGGAGCTTTGAGTTTCTGGAGCGCGCGAATCAGTGCTCACCGAGAGAAATTTGTAGCTCTCGAGTGAAACCCACATTCGACCGGCACTCCCTAAACCATTCAAACCCGCAAACTCCAAGGGACCAACAACCAGGATGTGGCTGTTGAAAATCTGCCCCTCCGCATGTCCAAGTGCTGTGTCGTGAGGCATTGACAAGCCGCCAGAGAGAGAGGAAAATCCTTGCAGTTGGATCTAGCGGCTTGAGTATTGCTCGGATCCCAAAGTGGAAGATTTTCTCTGAAATGTTATGAGTCACTGAATCCGGTGGAAGTTGTTTCACTAGAATCGAACAAGTAACGAGGGAAATATGAGTTTCCAAAGTTGGGATGTGCTCAACGGCTCTGGGAGTCGGACGCGGTTCAACTTCTGGTGAAAAATCGACCAGACCGTAACGAATGTCCATCTGGGTATTTAGCTCCGGAAGACTATCAAGGCATCCGGTGGATGATATCCACCGGATCCAGTAGTGCAGGTTGTTACTGAGGGACTTTGCCAAAATCCTGGCTCAGCGTCCGAAACTCAATAGTGCAGTTTGTTATTCGGAAACTTCGTTAAACTTTTGATTGTAGGTCCACGGACAGGTTTCAAACCTTGTCATACCCCATCATCGAACTCAACCCACAAGAGGCTAAGGTGTGTCGAAACAATACAGGGGATCCCTCCATCACGTGCAATGGGTTCTGCGCCTCGGGAAGGGCGCTTCGTATGTGAAGGAAGGTGCCACGGCGTGTGCGCACCATGGAGGCGTTATGTGTTTCTGTGGGGGGTGATACCTGTACCTCGGCAAGTGTAACTTGGGCTACGCTTAACCGAATAACTCACGGTTTGGTACGTTGGAGAGCTCATGACTAGCCCTATAAATTTTCATGTCCATGTACAAAAACTAATCCCAAATTGTGTTATTCCCTTTGCAAAACTGACTGTCTATAAATTCCTGCTCGCATAGCATGAGGCGACCAGAAAGCTCACACTCAGTCTTAGATTTACCCAACATGAAAGATGTGAACCACTAGAGAAGGTCAAGTTACAGTCGGGACTGCACCATGCAAAATTCCAGACAAAGGGTTATGGACCCACATTGACCTTCTCCAAGACGTTCACGTCTTCCACAGCGCACAGGATTGTCAACTTGGACAGCATCGCCATGAATCTCTAAGAACTTGTTGGAGTAGAAACTATGCAAATGGCGTAGAAGGAGACGCGGCCCATCCAGAAGTATGCGGACGGCCCAGGCTTTGGGCTATAAAGGTGGCAGTTCGAGCTGCACCTCGCGTATTCTTGGCTGCTTGGGGTCTTGTTGGGAACGGAAGTCCTCGTAGAGGTGACAGGTGCAGACGGGGAGAAGCAAGCCTTTGAAAAGAAGAACACGGAGGCACTCATGCTCCCAGTGTCTGGGACAGCCGAGTCATGGTGGGACTACTTTCAAGGCTGTAAGCGAGCAGTCGAAGCTTGGAAGAAAACTCTATGCCATCCACTTATCCAAGTCACTCACAAGAAAAAACTTCGCAACGAAGCGGCTCCTCACAGTGAGAGTTAAAGAGGGAGATGATGTCATCTTCTTCATGCAGCAGATCGAGTCACTCATCTCATAATGCAATGACTTGGGATGGAAGATCGACACGTAGCTACATGCGATGACCCTCTCCATGGTCCTTCATGACAGTTGGAGACTACTCATCACCGTCTTCGGAGGATGGCCGGAAGACAAGCTCACCTATGGCGCGATCACAGAGTACATCCATAACAAGGCGCGGCGTAGGAGCAACGGGAAGTCCTCGTCTCCCTCATTGGCCCTCGTCACCAAAATGTGTGGTGGTGGAAGGGGGAGCAAAGGAAGTGGCGGAAAGGGCGACGACAAGGAAGGCGCCAAGAAAGGTGCGTATCGCAATTGCGGCAAGGAGGGCCACTGGGCTCGTGAGTGCCCGGAAAATACAAAGACCAGTGGCAAAAAAAATGAAGGCAAGTCGCTCCTTAATGGAAACAAGAACCATTTCCTTAAGAAGGCCAATAGGCGGTGCCTAGATTCTGGGGCCGAGGAGCAAACCCAAGTCAAGAAGGTGGGGTTCGTCACCAACGAGAAGTCCTCCAAGTCAATGGTGTTCACAAACAACAAAGTCGAGCCGGCGGCCGGCCAAGGTGATGTGTAGGTGGAAATCGTGGTGGACGGTAAGGAGCTGAACACAATCTGTGATGTATAGCACGTCCCTGGCCTGGCTGACATTTTGAGTGTCAGCTGCTTGTCGGATAAGGGGTAAGAGGTGCTCTTCCGCAGGAGAGGCACAGTGGTGCACAATGACAGTGGCGGAGACGTCGTGCTGGAGATGAAGGGCGAGGGCGGTCTCTACATCGTGGAGACCAAGGTGATCCCAATGGCATCGGATGCAACAAACTTGTAAGACCGCGTCGTCAAAAAGGGCCAAGGGAGGAAGCGCTGATCTGGAGCTCTGATACCGACGGTTGGGGCATTTTGCACCCGAAACCATTCAGGAGATGGCGAAGTGCGACATGGTGCGCGGCCTCATCATCGACGGTACAACAGATGCGGCAACATATGCAGCCGCGCACAAAATGTGTGAGCCTTGCATTTTGGACAAGGCACTACACAAGCCGTTCAACGAGAATGCGACTCGCGCACAGGACCTACTAGAGGTCGTGCACAGCGACGTGTGTAGACCATTCAAAACACTGTCAAAAAGCGGCTTGAGATACGTCATCACCTTTATTGACGACTATAGCAGGAGGCTCTTCGTGTACTTCATGACGTGGAAAGGCGAGGTCCTGGACCGGCTGAAGGAGTACGTCATAGTGGTGGAGAGACAGACTGGCCAGAAGGTGAGAGCGCTATCTAGTCACAATGGCGGATAGTAAGTGGGCTGTAGGAAGTGGATGAAGCAGCAGGGTATCAAATGGGAACCCACTACGCCATACTCACCACAATCTAACGGAGTGGCAGAGCGGGCAAACTAGTCGCTGCTAAACATGGTGCAGACCATGCTTGTGGATGCGAGGTTACCGCAAGGTTCTGGACGGAGGCTCTGCGCACAGCTAGCTACACCATCAATCTCACTCCAATAGCAGTGCTGAAAGATGCTGCAGGAGGTTTGGAGCGGGTGCAAGCCAAACGTGGCACACCTGAAGGTGTTCGAATGTAAGGCACATGCCATGGCACAGGCATCAGAGAGATGCGACAAGCTGGAACCGCGGGCGAAGCCGTACTTGTTTCTCAGCTACAAGAGTATGCAAAAGGCGTAACGGCTCTGGGACCCGTGCATGCAAGAGATCATTCGCAGCCATGGCATCGATTTTGACAAGCAGTACAGCTTCAGCAGCAGTAGCAATGACATGAGCATTGGGAATACTCCAAAACAGGGAGAGTGAATCCAGGTCTTTGACTACGGGAAGGAGCCGGCGGACGCGGAGGTCAAGGATATACATCGGAGTGCAGCAGTGTAGGAGAGGTAGCAGCCGATGTAGAGGACTCCGATGACGGTGCAACAGGGCTGGAGATCCTACGGAAAGACCCGTAAGAGGAGGCACTACAGGTGGCGGCGGAGTTCGCGTCAGACGTCGGAGGAAGATCCTTCAGATGCACCGTCCATCCAGTCAATATTTTGTCACAGTAAGAAAGACCCTCAGGGAGCCATCCGGTTGATGTTTCACCGGACCGAGCAGAGCTAGAAGGATCCCAATAGAGCGACAATGTGCCACCAAAACTGCCGCGCTGCAGCAGAAGGCAGCGGAGAGCGGGAGAGCGCTTTGACACAGGCACCGGTTGATGGACCGGCATGACCCGGTGCATGGTGGCTGCATCAATGGAGCCAATGACCGTACAAGAGGTGCTTGCAGTGGGATGCCGCCATAAAGTCAGAGTTGGCATCCATTACAGAAAATGACACGTAGGAGCTGGTTGACAGGCCGAAAGATGTCAAGGTCATCGGCTCCAAGTTGGTCTTCAAGACCAAGTTCACAAAAGAATGTGTGGTGGACAAGTACAAGGCACGGCTCATGGCGGAGGGGTACGCAAAGCGTACGGACGAGCACTACGATGAGACGTTCATCCCCATCGCCAAGTTCATAAGCATTCAGGCAATCCTTGTGATGGCAGCCGTGAAGGATATGTAGCTCTTCCAGATGGATGAAAGACGACCTTTCTTAATGACATCATCGACAAAGAAATCTACATGGAGGTGCCGGAAGGGGGTGGAGATACCAGAGGACAGGGTGTGTAAGCTGCGGAAGTCCTTGTACAAGCTAAAAAATTGTGCTGACGCTGGTACCAACAGATGGACAGCTTCATGGCACATCTCGGCTTCAAGCGTTGTGAGGCGGATCACAACATTCTACCTCGGGGTGAGCATCACGCGGATGGTGCACACGCTTGAGCTGGGACCGACCAAATACGTGGCTGAGGTACTGAAGCAGTA